>JAJJWW010005470.1:0-31850 GCA_023531295.1 Papaver armeniacum | reverse complement strand
TGGTTTTCATTATGTAGTTGAATCTTTTTATCTACTAGGGACCCTTTCATCTATACAACCAGAATTCCCGATTACAATGCCTCTTCGTGGACACTTGACCAAATCAATATGATCGAGACCATCACTGAATGTCAATACACAAACCAGAGAAGGCAACAACTCTAGGTGTCTCAGATATGACTGGTGTATGACAGTATGAGCTGAACGGATAATGGCTTTTAATGAATGATATTTTGCTTGTATTAATGGTAAGTATTGATTCAACGGAATTAATTGGAGATTATATCCATTTAGAAAATCTTTCCTTGAAAGAAGAAATGAATGGGAAATTTCTTGAGAATAAGAATTACTAGTACGGGTAGTTGTTCTGACTTTTCTTCTGAGTGAGTCTGCGAGTTGAGTTGTTCACATTGTGTTAAATCAGACTCACATCGTGAGTTGTCTTCTAGTATTCTCTATTTTCCCTACTAGATCTACTACTACTATTTAAGCGTATCAGTGTTAGCCTAGGGTTTCTTATTGCCATCCCTCGTTACTGCCTCTCTTCTTCTGTCTCACGCCGTCGTCTCAAAACACAAAAAGCTTAGTAATCTGATCATGGCTTCAGATGTGTATGATCATCAACAACTACAAGAAGATAATAGCATAATGATTTCTCCTCTCAAACGTAATTAGTCTTTTAGGTAATTGTGGTTTCACCCAATTCAAGTACATGGGTTCAACTATTACATTCTAGTGTGAGTGTTTCCCTGGTTTCCTTAGAATTTCACTTATTCGGTTCTGACTCTGCCTTTGCCTCAGGTGATTAGAATCTTCATTTTCAATTTGAGTGACGTAGTGTGTTTTTCGGTCACTGCAAATTTTAAATTTGGGATTTTTTTTTTTGTTGCGAAATCAGTGAAGCGAGGGATGTATCAATTTCATTAATCCAACGATAGTTGTGTTTTATTTTTCTTTGAATAAAATCCAGATTCTTGTATGACTAATTTTAGTGTGTGAATCTGTTGTCTTTTACTATTTCAGTATTTGAATATCAACATCTCCCTTCTCCCTGTCTCTTAGTTCTCATGGTTTCAATGTAACCCAAAATTCAGTTTCCAGTGAGTCTAACCTTTCCATATAAATTCTCAAAACCTCACTTCTTGCCGTCATTTTGCTTTATATATATATATATCTCTCCCTGATCCAATAGGCTCAGATCTTTGTAAATCACCTCTTTTCTGATCCAAAATACACAAGCTATAATGGAATTTGAAGTGAATTTTCACTTTGTTTATGAATCTTTGCGTATACCTTGAGGCAAACTCAATGATTTTAGACCGCACAATGATTTCTCCTCTCAATTGTAAGTTGTTTCATACATCCCTTTGGTTAAAATACAGAGAGTATATATGTTTTTCTTTGGTTGATTTCAAATTTTTTATTTCTTTTCTAGTTGTTACGGCTTATTTGAAATTAACTTCTTCTTTTTTTTTTTTTTTGATTTTATTCAGGGCTCATTGCAATCGATTTCAAGATCTCCTGAAGAAAATTATTCAATAGATGCAGAAGAAAAAAAGAGTACATATGAGAGTCAATACCTTTTTTATGAATCAACCAGTCTTTGTGTAATTTTTATGGTACGGATTCAATTCCTATGTCTTACTTGAAATCTTAGAATTTCAGGAAAAATCTGCATCAGGAAAGTATCTCCTTCAAGTGCAAATTTCTTAAGTATAACTGATATACCGTTAGTGATTGATCAAGCTCTTTTATAATTCAAACATCAGCAAAGATTTATATCTTATAGAAATCCACTCTTCCAAGAGCCGCAGGAGATCCTTTCCTTCTCTAAACCTGTTGCATTATCTCACTCTGTGTGTAGCGGGAATGGTTCAAGTCAAGCAACTCTCCCATACTGAGATATTCAATATGGATTAATGAAGACAACTGCAATGTCAACACATCCGTACTCCATTGGATTCTATAGTAGGGAAATTGTATACTTCATCTTATAGAGAGCTAGTATAACATGCACGCGTCGATGCCCTGCCGCATGAACCGAAGATCGCCCATTCCAAAACTTGTGAACAAAAAGTTCATTTCCAATATTCTATTTCAATCCGTCTAAACACTTGTCCATGCTTAAAAATATTGTTGCTCGTCCTTAAAGTAATCTTTTGGACGAATGCAATCTGATATTTGTGTGTCCTTACACCAATCTTGTGACCCTCCCATTAGGCTCAATCTGAATTCCTTTCACATTGTCATCTAGAGGACTTGACATTGATGCCCTTTGGGTTGGGGTTTCACGATGCAAGACACCTTATATATGCCAATACATAGTCTCCTATCTTCGTTTTTTCCTCGCCGTCTTCTTTCTGTATCTCTGATCTCCTTATAGTCTCAGATCTACCTCTAAATCACCTCAGTATAATCTAATAGGGTTTGAAGTGAATTTTAACATCGTTTATGAATCTTGGCATGGAGAGGCAAACTCGTTAAAATTAGATCGCTACAATGATTTCTCCTCTCAAACGTAAGTTGTGTTTGGTTGATTTCAAATTTTCTATTTCTTCTCTAATTGTTACAGACCTTATTTTTAATATAATTTTTTCTATTCTCTTCAGGGCTCACTGCATTTTATGTCAAGATCTCCGCAAGAAAGCAGAAATCTACGGATGAATGTATGTATATGCAGTAGATTTAGAGGAAAACAGAGTCGATGCCGTAGCAATTTTCTTTTTCGTCACTAGAATAATTCCTTCTGTAATGTTAGGAAAACACCAATGACTCTTCCTCTCAAATTCTAAGAGTATTGAAGGTCTCAGACAGCAGTATCATCACTAATTTGGATCAATTTTTGGTGATCTAATCAAGTTTGGATTTTATTTTTAATTTTTGTCTTCTTAATTGTACTTTTCTCTAGAGTATATAGGAATTTATTAGAAGAAGAATATCAACTATTAAGCTCTGTATGGTTTATAAACAAATTTAATCTGGGGTTTAGCTGCATATAAAAGAATTGACTTATTGAACGCTTCAAGATTTGTAATGGACATTTCTGCCCAAATTAATAAAGCTGTTTATATGGTCATATTAGAAACTGAAAACTGGAATTTGTTTGGTCTCAATCGAAACAACTTTGTGATGTTTATGGTATCTGTGCTCGGTTCCGCTGAATGATCTTCTAGGTATCTTTCCGGGATTGAACTAGTGGGTGTATCATAGGAATATATCTTCGCGGTGTTGGATTAAAGATGGTTTTTAGAAACATCAACCTCGAATTTCCGTGATGATTCCCAGGCTGGCCAAGTCAACAGCGTGGATTAATGCAAATCAGCTTGCCGTGGTATAGGCTCTTGGGATGATTATGCACTGGGCATCAATTATGGGAGGAGAGATACAGTATGTTGAATACCAAAAACAATGAAATGAATATCTTAAGAAAAGTTTTGACCAAAAAGGGTACTCCCTCCATTCCAATTTACTTGATGTTTTAGGGTTTTTTTATGTGTTCCAAAATAGATGAGAGTTTAAGTATTTTTCCCAAATTCTACCTGATTTACCTTACTTTGGAATGCGAGCATGCCATTAATTCTCATTGGAATCAATGAGATAAATAATTATTCCAAGGATTTGGATGGAATATTTTATTTATCCCAAGTAAATTACAATGGGATTAGTAATTTACATTAAATTTAAAAACTAAAAACTAGGTGGTTTAAAATTTTAGGAAAGCTATTAATATGGGTAGATTTGGGAAAAATTTAATCTCTACGTTGTTCCTTAATGTGCGTGAAAAACTCTATAACGTCAAGTAAATCGGAACTGGATGGAGTATTTTATTAGTACACAACTTAAGCAAATTTAGTTGGCTGATTAGTCACTACACTTCCTTGCATCCAACGATTTGCTACTATACAAGAGTTAGGGAAAATACGGTTTAGTCCAAACCCCGTCAAAATATACTAGTTAGTCCTCGACCCATTCAATTAGGTACAAATTAGTCCTTTTTCATTGAAAGTACACAAATAACCTTTCTGATTTACAATTTAGTCCAAATATTTATATGTTTAATTAAAGTGACTCACAAGTGATATCGATAATTTTAAATAATATAAAAAATAATTAAAAATAATTTATCTTCGAACCGTTTGTCCAAAATTCACAAACTTTATATATTGGAAAGCTCTTTCAAGAGCTACAAAAAGAGTACCCATATGACTATATAATTCTCATTTTTAAAAAATCTTAGTTTACATTGGCGTACAAACATGTACATGTCTACAAAAATCCAAAAAATCAAAAAGATAAAACAAGGTGCACCTAGGTTTGTACACCAACATAGCAAAAGTAAACTGTAATCGAATCTCATACGATAACAAGTTAGCTAGGTGATCCATTCCCAGGTTTCTGAAGCGCTCCTCACAAGCAAGTCTTAGTCAAGTCCTGATTTCTTGTGTAGTTTTTACAACTAGTAATTAGGTCGTCCCGTAGCTGAGTCGGATTGGTCGCCCCTACCATCTTGACATGCAGGTGTAAGAACGAGATGCGACAATCGATGATTGTAGCACGAGGATCAATCCTCATTCGTGGTGCGCCAATTGTTTATGGGTAAAATTGTTTCTGCCGATTTCGATAGAATTCGGTAGGTGAGTGAGAAACTGGTTCAACTCAAACAAATGTGCTGCGTGAGCACTTTATAGGTTCGAGAGATCAAATACACATAAGTCAGGCCTAAAGCCAAGAAATGGCCAGTTCCGGACCTTTGCTTCGGTCGCAAAGTGGAGGAGAAGGGTTGATTTGGGGAGGAAGTAAAGAAAGGTGTTGAAGAGAGTAGTATCTCGACTTGTATCGAGAGGTAAGCTTAGGAAGCTTGCAAGAGATGAAAGCTTTTGAGAGCTTGCAAAATTGCCTTCGAGAGTGTAGTATTTTTCTCTTGACCGAGACTTGGCAGTCCAGTGGAAATAGGTAAGACCTATTTATACAAGTCGAGATTGAAACGTACTGCAGCCTCGTGAAGGAAGAGAGTAAAGGGTGAAATAATGGGAGGAGGTGGTAAATCGATGGTCTAATGGGTGAAAACGTTTTCACCATTATTTCCTCTTTATTTGACCGCTTTATTCCTTTTCACGCTTTCTTAATATGAGCGTAGTGTACGCCGCATCAGTGACTCACTAAACCAAAACCCTAAAGAAGCATCCCCGCATTTGTGTTGATGTCTCGAAGTGTTGGTTGCATCTTGAGTGCAAGTAGCGCCGTTAGTGGCGCATGTGGCATATGCCAATGGCATGTGCGCGAATGCCTGTAGTGGTAGGTTGCTACGGTTTGCAAGTCAAGGCTACGGCAAGTGTGTTTGGCATGTGCCAATGGCATGTGGAGAATGCCTTGGTGGTAGGTTGCACGGTTTGCAAGTTAGGTTACCGGTAGTGTGTTTGGCATGTGCCACCGGCATGTGTGGAATGCCTTGGTGGTAGGTTGCAGTTTGCAGGTTAGGTTACCGGTACGTGCATGTTTGACATGTGCCAATGGCATGTGCGGAATGCCTTGGTGGTAGGTTTGCACGGTTTGCAAGTTAAGGTTACCGCAGGCGTGTTGGCATGTGCCAATGGCACGCACGACCATGTTGACCTAGTTGCAAGTCTTACGCAGCCTAGGGCGCTATATTCGGCGTGGGCAATAATGGCATGCGGCTTGGAAATAGGGCTCGTGATACGTGTTGGCATGTGCCAATGGCACGATGGCACGTGCGGTGACCTAGTTGCGAGTCTTGCAAGCCTAGGGCGCTTATTCGGCGTGGAGCCAAAGGCATAGCGGCTTGGAAATATGGCTTGCGACACGTGTTGGCATGTGCCAATGGCACGTCGTGCCGTGTTAACTCTGGTTGCAAGTCTTGCAAGCCTAGGGCGCTATACTTGGCGTGGGCCAAAGGCATAGCGGCTTGGAAATATGGCTTGCGACACGTGTTGGCATGTGCCAATGGCACGTGCGGCCATGTTGACCTAGTTGCAAGTCTTGCAAGCTTCAGGGCGCTATATTTGGCGTGGGCGTAAGGCATAGCGGTTTGGAAATATGGCTTGTGACACGTGTTGGCATGTGCCAATGGCACGTGCGGCCATGTTGACCTAGTTGCAAGTCTTGCAAGCCTAGGGGCGCTATATTTGGCGTGGGCCAAAGGCATAGCGGCTTACATTGCTCGCCTATGGTGCGTAGGGTGCGGCTTAGTATGGCATTGTTGCCATGGGCGCTGATATCCGAATTAGTTTGGCATTGTTGCCATGGTGCATGCGGTCGCGGCTTGGTTTGGCATTAGTTCCATGGTGCATGTGCATGCGCTTGGTTTGGCATTGCCGCCATGATCGCGCAGTCGTGCGGCTTGGTTTGGCATTGTTGCCATGGTGCCAAGATGCGGCTTGGTTTCAGCATTGCTTCCATGATCGCGCGAGTGCGGCTTGGTTTGGCATTGCTTGCCATGATGCGTGCGGTGCGGCTTGGTTTGGCATTGCTGCCATGGTGCGCATGATGCGGCTTGGTTTGGCATTGTTGCCATGGTATGCTTGAATGCGGCTTGGTTTGGCATTGTTGCCATGATGCGCGAGTGCTGGCTTGGTTTTGGAATTAGGGTTACGTGTTGAAAACCCTAATCCGGGTATTTTGAAAATATCCCTATTAATTATTTACACTGAAGTTAAATGCTCTTAGTTAATGTGTTGCGGGTAACACTAGGTCATGAGGTTTTACTGATTACTCCTTAGTCTCAAAACCACCATCAACAAGCACGATTGATGTATATGGATATAGATACCTTCTATGCGCATCTTCTCACTTTTGATATGCGTTTAGAAGCAGTGAGCTGGCCTTGTTGCAGCAGATCCGTTGGCTAATGTAGCTATAGCAAACACATCACGATGCAGGAGAATACCAAATCAAAGGATGTTCAATGCAATAAGGAAATCATTATCGAATAACAATCTCGAGCCTCTATGGAAGGAACAACATCGAGGCTATCGGGAAATAATAATCAACAATCTCAAAGAAAGCAATCGTGGGAGAAAAATGTCGGATCCGCAAAAGAAAAATCACCAAGCGTATAGGTGTTGGTTTACGTTACAGAAGCCCAAAAATAATCAACAAAGGCGGCCTACAACATATATTCTCTACGAGGAGGCGAATGATGCTCGCGTGGGTCACTGATATCGGGTGCGACTCACCATTAAGCAGCTGACATGAGAAATCAACAATACCATATGAGATGATGATCGTGCGTCGAGCGAGTTGATGTAGGAAATGGTAATGCCTCTGAATATTGCCAACATTGGTAATGCCTCCTTCACTATCAACTCTCGCTTCTTTCATCGAACAATATATATCATGTGCCATAGATCAAGTGCAATTTGCTATCTCACGTATCTCAATTTTGTAGAGATAATGATGTATATTTTGAGTTTCACAGACTCATTCTTTGTTGTGAAGGACAAGCACCACAGATTTAACGGTGATGAGAGGGTCAATAGGAATGGAGTTGTGTCTCTTCGAAGGAGTTCACATGCTAGCTAAGCCAATAAAGCCAGAGGCACAAGTCGCAACAAGCTTCCCTGTCCGCATCAAAGATTAGGTCATCCTATGTTATGCATCTGGCCTCTAAAATCATGTAGCAACTTTTCCCTCCTGTTTCAGCAAACATTTTTATTATTGTCATTCTTGCCACATTAGTAAAAGCAAGAAGTCTGTCTTTTCTTAGCACTCCATCTATGATAAGCCATTAAGCTTAGTTGTCTCGGATATTTGGGTTTCTCCAGATGTTGTCAAGATCCGGTTTTCGATATTATTTATTGTTTATGGATGTCTATTCCCATTTTACTTGGATTTTTCCTTTGGTTAGACGATCGGATGCTTTACAAACCTTTATTCTTTTATCAGGCAGAGTTGAGAATCTCATCGATCATCAAAATCAAAGTTTTTCAATCGGATAATGCCTTGGAATATAATAAATTCACGTCATATCTCAATGACTCGGGCATTCAAGATAGGTTTTCATGTCCTCATACTTCACCCAAAAATGGCATAGCAGAGCGTCGAATCACGACATGTCACGAAGTCCGGCTTAGCTATTTTGTTTCATGCACATATGCCTCATTTTTTTGGGCAGACGCATTTACTACTAGCTTGTTATTTAATCAGCAGATTACCCAAATCCAGTTCGAGAGTCAAACACCACTATAACTATTGTTTAATAAACCTCCAGACTATTCATTTTTGCGTGTTTTGATCTGTCTAGCTTATCCAGTATCTTAGGCAGGTGTCAGCGAACAAATTAGAACCACGTTCTCTCAGCTGTGTTTTCATAGGCTACTAACAGTGCACATAAAGGCTACATATGCTTGCATCGTGAAACAAGCAGGATTATACACTACACCATTTTTAGGGATTAGCGAACTGTCGGACGTTATGCGGTAGGGAGCATATAGCAGTTGACGCTTTCAAAACACGGTGTTGCATTTTTTCGCAACGGCATAAGCTCGGTGCATGACTCTTGGTCAGCAACGGGGATTCAGCAACAGACTATGCTACCGTTGCAGAAGGCTATTGTCCAAACAGAACCAAGGTCTGCCGTTGCTAAGCTGTTTCTAATTACAGGAATACTACCTATCAGGAACTAAAATGTTATTAGTTACAGTTCGAACTTAGCAATATGACCAAAGACGTTGCTAATATTTTGCAACATAAAAAAAAAAGGTCAGGTCTTTATTGATCTAGTCAAAATCCATTTCCCCCCACCTCGCAGTTACCAGGTTCCCCATATTCATCTCCACGAGATATACATTCATTCATTCAACATACATTCATTCATTCATTCAACATACAAAATCTGTATCATATTATGAAAAATGGATTCTTCAATTGATGTTAACAAAAAGTATGAGTATTTGATACAAATGTATACATATTAGAAACATACTTGGTTCCTAAGTTCAGTTCATGGAAAGTCACGAAAATTCCTAAGTTATTCTAACTTAAATCACTATAAGGAGATACTACATAAACTTACAAATCTTGCAGTTGCTCCTACATAAACTTACAAATCCAGTATGCTTCAATTGTGTTGTTATTTCATCTTCAAACTTTGAAATGCATAAAGTTATAAAGATTGAGTCAAAGACTAATAAAGAAATAATAAGCTATATAAGCAAATCAAAAGAACCCAAATACTTCGCACTAACACGTAGCTCATGCAAGAGATTGATAGTATCAAATTACACTCAAATTTACATCCACACTCACCGTGGAAACGGCTACTAGTTTACCTCAAAAAAAAAAAAACACCTCCTTGGTTTCTCTTCATTACATGGCAAAACTACCATGCTACAAAAAGTTTGGACACCCTAATTCCATCAAACGCAACAAACATCTAGAAACTAACTAAGTTTGAGTAATTTAACCATACCCAAATCACAAAAACAACAGAAACCCTAGAAATTGAAAGAAGAAGGAAGAAGATGAATACCCATATATAGATTCTCCACCTCTGCCAGTCCCAGTAGGATCTTCTCCTTGTACAATAAAATCATAATTCATAGATACAAGTTGAAGGAGTACAAAGTGAATGGAAATTCACAGGTCGGTGCAGAATTTTTGAGGACCCAGACAGCACATGACATAAGCTTTGCTGATTTAGAAAGTGCTAGGTACCCCTAGAATTTTCCAGGAAGATTAAAATTGAACTGTGGGGCAAGAGGTGATGGCTCCTCCTAATGCCTGCAATATTGAAATTGAACTATCAAAGTTAGGAAGGCACCAGAACTAATCATATTTAAAAGCTGAGATGATATATAGGCTCATAGGCACATGCTAACTCATAGATACATAGACCATCAGCTGAAAAAATACCATGGAGAAAAGAGTATAGGTAAATTCAAACTATCTGGCAGACAAGAAATCAAATCTTTAATATGTGTCTCACCTTGGACAAAAGCAAAGCTACTACAGGCAGACGTAGTACCTATACAAAGAAGATTTGATTTTAGTTGAAATTCATGAACAATTATACCGAAAAAGACGTGGCAAATTTATGTCTTTTTAAACCTGTGTTCTGAACTGCACTTTTCTTCTTTGATGTAGAGTTAGTAAGAGATTCCGATAAAACCTTCAATTTGTCGACCTGCGGGGTAGTTAACGAAGAAGAGAATTAATAAACCATATGAAGCAGCAGAGCGACAATTGGATTAATCTGCTTAAAACTTCTATCAGTACATGTATAAAAAATAGTTGAACTCCAGGTAAACAAAATTGAGAGCCAACAGCGCCCACCAAAATTAAGCTTTTAGCTAACCAAAGTTGACATACATTGGACCAGAGATTATATTTTATACACAGTAGCCACTAATTAGTGAGATAGAAATCATACTTGCCTAAAGAATATACTTAGCAGACACAACGCAATCCATAGAAGTTGAAATAAGAAGACAAGAAATGGAAAAACACCTATCAATCGAACTAGATTAAAAATACGGTTAGCGAGTGAACTGCTTAGCTTCCAACTAGAAGTGGCTACAATATGCCTAGTCAAGTCATTACTACCATGATTTAGTCTTAGTATCTACGAAAGGAAAGAGTGAATAACCTGGCCAGTTTCTTGGAATCAATTATTGAGATAACAAATAAACTCGCAGCATTTAATCCATGTATTGTCCCCCAGGTGTGGCTTATTTACCTTTCCCCGATAAACTCTTCGGTTGTAGATTTTGCATGATCTTTTCATCATCTATCTCGAAGTCTCAACCATACATCAAACAAATCACAGGAGGCACCACCTTAAGCAAATAAGTTGATGTTCAAAACATCAAAATTAGCACTTATGTCATTAAGTATTCATCTGAGATAAGATAATTTCTTCGGATGCAAATTTCTTGTGTACCCCGGTCGGTGCTCCAACGCCGAGATGATGAACTAACTCGAAAAAAGTTGAACCTAAGTTATTTTCTATCTATTTGTCACATCAAAATGCTAATGCTGAATTTTAGAGTCCAACATTGAATTATCTCGAGAGTTCGGGAAAAAAAGTAAAAGCATTGAAGTCAGCTCTTTTTAGTGAAAATTACATCCGCACAAGACTCCTTGCCTGAATGAAGTGTTCAACCTTGCTCAAACCAAGCTAGAGAATAGCGAAATCAAAGATAAGATCACCACACTACTTAATTCCAGAACATTATAGTAAGTATGCTTAATGAGGCAAATCCATTTACCAATAATGAGGAAAAAAAAAGTTGTCAAAGCTAAAGTACCTTTCTAGAGTTGGTAATATACCCCTTTATTGCCCCAAACTCTTTCTATAGACAACAATAAGAAAGTTGATGGCACCCTGAATATCAATCGACCAGACAACATGGAACAGTTAAAATAATATCTCAGGAAAAACCTGCCCCATAAAGCTTTCTTACAAGTTCCTCTAGAGTAAATACAACATATATTTGAAATAAAACAAGAAATCATCGAGCTAACATAAGAAAATCATTTCCAACAAAGAAACATAGAAAGGTGAAGTCGTCCACAAGACGTTCAAGATCAATCTCAAATGGTGGATTAGAATTTTCATCTCGTAACCCATGTACTCTTGAAGTGTCCGAGATGTTTACTGAAGTGCAACTTGGTAAATGGAACTAAGGATAACATCCAATGAGGATTTCTAGACCGGATCGAATTCAAGACTGACCGGGTATGGCTTCTTCTCTGTTACAGAAGAGTCCCTGCTTTTCATCTAACATCATGTAACATAGCACCATAGCAAGTGTTTGTATTAGAAAAACACATTATAAGCAACAGATGCCTCGCTACAAATGCTTGAATTTTAAAATAAATATAAAAATGTTTCCATCAAAGCTGAAGCAATCTTAACAACTATGAAAAAAATACTTACTAAACCATAGAGGCAAGTGACGGGTATTTGTTGAAACCAGGGAAGGTTTTCTTGCGGTGAACATAAGACATAATTTTTGTTCCCTTCACCAGGAACATTAGCATCAGAAAAGATAACTTACAAAAAGAAATAAATTACGAGAAAATAATTTGATCATGACTAAGTTATGTTAGGTAAGACGGATGAACAACAAAAAGGGCACATAAGACATACCACTTCGTGCATCGGCACAACCGGTGACAATGTCTCCGTAGCCAACCGTCAGTCTGCTATGCAAGTGGTCGTCGTTATTAGCATCCGATGTACGCCAAACCATGTAAGTATAAGAAACCCGAGAATAAAAGCGCTTTCTGCGGTTGTTAGAAGAATTAGAAAAGTGACAACAATCCCCAAGAAAAGTGTCGATCCAAAAAACTCCGAGAAGAGTTGACAGTCACAATCTTTGCCACATGTAAACTTGAGAACTGGCAGTTAATTGGAGCGCTTGGTAGGAAATTTATGTTACCTCCATATCTTAAAGTCAGCGCCATGACACCAATGATAAGCACCGGCACGGTACATGCGAATGTCTAACCAAAGAATCTACGGTTTATTGAAGATCATTAACTCCATCGTCCTAAAGCAAAGAAAACACAATGAGAAACATATCAAGTGAACAAAAATTAATTTGACAAAAGTTTCATGCTTACTGCGATGATGAGGAAGACAAAGTATTTTGTCTAGTTATGCAAGATGGAACTGCGGAAATTTGTCATTTCTTTGTTTATAACTTTCCCGAACAAAGTAGGGCCATTAAGAGCATAATTTCGCGAGGCACTTGAATAGGCGAGACATGATACGCTTACTCCTTCAACTGCTGCACCGTAGCATTTTAAGGTTAGCAATGTTAAATTACGCTTTTATTATTATTTATACAAAGAATCCTACCTAGAGCGCGGGATCATTGTTTAGTACGAGATGAATGTAAATCTGGTGCTGACAAAACATGCATAAATTCATTTCGAGGTGATAACATTTGAATCACATACTTGTGAACTTTCCTAGAGGAAGCTTTCTTTCCTTCTCTTACAAAAATCTATCCACATCCGTTCTTCTTCTTCTTACATGCAGCTCCGGTCCACGGCAATAAAGACGGTTCACAAATAACATACATAAAGCAATAATCATCACAATACTGATCGAGCAACATCACCATCTCACAATACCCATGGAAACTTGAAATACACTCTCCCGGTCGGTCCATATCAATTACTATCAATCCAAGAATCGAGATTCATCTCCTTTGCCTGCCGTATCGTTTAGAAATTTTCAAGAGTTAATTTCAAATATAACTAAGATAACAATTCACCACACGAGACTTTATTTCACCTATAATCTCAACCTAATTCGTCTAATTAACTCAATACTCATCTCCATTTCTACCCAACTCAAATACTACCAAGAACCCTAATTTACGTAAATTCAAAATTAAATTACACGAAAATATCCTTACCTCATGCTTAAATAAAACCCATCACTAAAATTGACTTATCAATTAAAATTCACATGAATTAATTATTAAACAAAAACCCCTAATTTACCTTTTCTTCAACCTCCGAGTTTGAATCGATACTTGATTTAGTACTACCATGAATCACCCGGGGTTCTCAGCGATTCTACATCTACTCTTTATTTCTTCCTCTCAAGAGCAAAACCTAATTTCTTTTCTTCTCCACAACTCAATTAATAGCAACACCGGCACGTCCCCCTCGATTAATCAAGCTACAAGACTCCTATGAATCACTCACTTAATTAAGACTAAAATATTCGATTTGAAATCGAAAGAAAGACGACGAAGAGGAACTAAACCGAAACTCAAATTCCAGACGAGGCAAAAAAAGATGATATTAGGGTTTGCAAAACAACACACATCAATTACATCTGGAGAGAAAATAATCAATTAAATCGATAGAGAAGAAATCGTGAGAGTTGATTAGAATTAAATCCCCGAGACTTGAGTTGCGATTCTCCAAAGAACTAGGGTTCTTCGAGTCTTTGCCGAATCCCGGAATGAAAAAGAGAGATAAAAGAGAAAAGATAAACCTTCTATGGCTAGGAAATGAGAAGGAGGAAAGATAAAGCAAATAAGTCCGAAGAGTGGAAAAAAGAAGAAGAAGGCTTGACCAAAATTTGACCGGGGGCGTGTTTATCGGCTCTAGTGTTCCCGACCAAGCACGTGGTTCACACGCTTGAACTAAACGCGGTTGCAATTCGCAACCTTGCAATGAGGTTGCAAAATTATAACGGCATCTCTCTGTTGCGAATAATTAGCAACTGGGATTAGCAACCAAATAATTCGCAACGGACCTACTGTCATTGCAAAACTAGGTTGCAAATCCCTTTAAATGGTGTAGTGAGTTAGATGTATTATAACATGCAAAGTGTTGTGGAACTAATAAACTGTAAACCCTATTTGGTAAATTGTCATGTTTAAGTACTTATGATATAGCTAATCAACGACCTAAAAACTCAATCCCTTCTCTCACTCTAGAATAAAAGTAGCATTGTTGGAGCTTACCCTCCCTCCTATTGGCTGGTGAGCATAACCGCGCGCTCTCATTGGCTCGGAGAAAAACCATTCGTATTCGTCGGATAAAATTTCGTGAAATATGGTGCGTGGATGTGACAACGTGCGGTGTAGATTGGTAGATGGTTGTTATAACCCCGACAGACGACCCTAATTATTTGATATGTCTAATCGCTAGTTGGCCAAGATTTTTGATTGGACAGACTAAAATTATTTCGTATATCAACAGCCTAAAAAATCAATCCCATCTCTCACTCTAGAATAAAAGTAGCATTGGTGAAGCTTACCCTCCCTCCTATTGGCTGGTGAGCATAACCGTGTGCTTTCATTGGCTAAGTGAAAAAACATTCGTACTTGTCTGATGAAATTTCGTGAAATATGGTGCGTTGATTTGACAACGTGTGGTGTAGATTGGTAGATGGTTGTTATAACCCCAATAGAAGGCCCTCATTATTTGATATGTCTAACCGTTGGATGGCCTAGATCTTTGATTGGAGGGCCTAAAATTATTTCGTATATTTATGATAAAAATAAATAAAATTACTATATTTGACATTCTATTAGATTTGCTAATAGAGAAAGTGGAGATTCAACTGATGGGTTTGGAGATCCTGAAAGAAGAGGAGGCGATATTAAAGGAGATTTTGTTCATTTATGCTTAAAATCCAAAAAATCGAGAAAACATATTAATGAGGTAAAAAAAATAAGATTTATACTTTTTTGATTCTTTGTTAGGTAAAAATCTAAAAATTACTATATTAATTTATGATAAAAAAAATACTATATTAAAAATCAAAAAATGAAAAAAAATATTATATTAATATCGAATTTTTATGAAAAAAATTCTGAAACTCGAATAAAGATGTTTATGGGGTAAAAAATCATATTATAATTAAGGAGAATCAGAGGTGAAGGAAAGAGATGTAGAGACAAGAAGGAGAACCATCATATTAGAGAGATTAATAGTTATATTGCATAGGTTACATTATATAAAGGGGAAACTCTAGGTTACTAGATGGACCACACATCCATGGGTCGTAGGCCTTGTAATACCCCCCTTGTGCGGTTCAATAACAAAACTTTAGACATAGTGCTTCACATATAGTGCTTTGAGTGTATTTCTTCAAATGTCGTTTTCTCCTTGATGACTTGTGCTGAAATCAATCGCCTCATTAAAACTTTGACAATAAAAAACCCAAAGGGACAAAACCTTGTTACAACTATTCACATGTAGTACTTCACATGTTATCTCGTACTTTACATGTAGTTCATCTCATGCAATACGATCTTCAAAGACCAACGAGTCTAAGTTAATTACCTCGTTAAAAACTTAAGTCGAAAATCCCGAGGGACAAAAACCTAAACTAAAGAAAAGAGTATAATATTAAGGAAACTTATAACATAGTTGTACTTGAATATGTTGCCTCATTAAAACCTTACCGAGTAACAAAACCCTGTGGGAAAAAGCAACCTCGGTGAAGGAAAATAGTTCAACACACCATTAGATGTTCCCCATGATGTCAGGCAATTTTGATTAGTCTAATGCAGTCAAAAGGAGTTTATCACACTTTACTTTGGTAACTTGAATGTTTATAAGACCATGTTGTTGATTATGGAAGTTACGTTGCTTAACATACTATCGTGTTTCAAAGATATAAAATTATGCAAAGGATTAGACAAACCTTGTACGTGATCCTCATCTTTCTTAATTAATAATGAATTTTTACCTCAAGTATATCGTGGTATTCTATTAAACTATTATTATCTAGCTCAATTGGGTCTTCCACTACTTCAATCAATTTGGTTTCATTCTCAATCTCAATCTCTTCAACACTTTCGTCATCCGAATCGGAATCCTCTCCGAAAACGTCTAGTTCATTGATGCAACTCCTAATTTCTTCGTTTGAGTAAGTTACACCGGTTTATAACAATAGATATGTCATACCCAATCTCCTCCTTTTGAATATGCGTTATTATGATCAGGAGTTGGAATAATCGTATCATTGTTGCAAGGACTTTCGAAAGGTTGCTCATCTTCATCGGAATCTTCGTCATCCATAGGAATTTCAGAATCGTTTTGGTTTTGAGGCCAAACTTCTTCCTCATTTCACCTTCACTAAGTTAAGCAATTTGTATTCTTAAGTTCTTCGCACGCCTTTGAATTTCCTGAAGTTGCTCAAATTATTCATTTTTAATTGTATGGAGCCCTTGTTGATGTTGTGCCATCGCTTGGAATTGGTCAAGACATTCATCAAAACCAACACCTTCCTCACCACACTATTTCAGACCAAGTCTCCCCTTTTTGAATAAGTGAATGATCATAAAAACGATCGGAGTTTGGTTAGATATATTGAAGTAAGATTGGTGACATATTGTTCTCCGGCTTAGTTGCTCATTGAGTGACTCCACCGTGGAAATACTTGGCCTTTAAATAATGCATAATCTGATCAAACTTTTGCTCAAGTTCGGAGATAAACTATTAGAAGTGTAACTATCCTCCCATTCTTGTGATTGTTCACTTACATACCCTACATAAGGTCGTTGATATGTATGTGAATATCCATAAGGTTAGTAGGATCGATCATACCCAAAGATTGGTTTTGATTATACCCATAGGATGGTTAGTAGTTGTCATATGAATGAGATTGAAAACCATATTGATTACCACTATTATATGATTGATCTTGTGCTCCATACATGTTATTTTAGTAAGGAAACATGACGACTCACAAGGACAAAAGAGAAAATAAAAGCAAAAATCTAAAAACAAAAACAAGCTAAACAAATACCCGAGTGTTCAATAAGATCAAGGCGAGCATCCTATACCTCATGGTCTCACAAATGCTATCATCAAAGGTTATAGATGATGTCTATGGCATGGTTATGCGTACAAACCTACTTTAACTTGTTTGGGGTATATACAATATTAACGCACCTTTACTCAAATTCGTTTTAGAACCAATACTAGTCAAACTTTTTTGTGTACCGGTTAGTAGCGGATATAAGCCCTGACATTCATATTCTTATGTTTTTTTGGTTGCATTATATGTGCCATTACGAGTCCACATTGTACTATGATTGGTCACGAAAACGATTAAGTACTTATGTTGGATATTTACTCCCAACAATTGTCTGCGTGTTAAAACCTTTGGCATGAGATCTATTACCGCTAGATTTACGGGTTAGCTAGCACTTTAATGAGATAGTATTCTCATCATTAGGGGGAGATAAGAAAACGTATTTTCTAAGGGAACGACAAGAATTGTCGTAGTGTGTTCCCACTGTGTCTTATATTGATTCTTGTACTCCACAAATGTAAATATGAAGTGATAAAGAATAATCGATTTGTAATGTACACCGATGTCGCTAAAGTGATGAGATCTCACATACCAGCTGCAAACCTACCTGCAAGGTTACAAATCCCCTTAATAAGGGATATACACCATAAACTAAGGTGTAGCAACTACACTTAGTGGAAGTGTAGTTGAGTGCGGCTCATAAAGGAAGTTGGAGAGACCACTTGGTTCGATCAATCCTCACCTAGAAAGGAAGTAGGTGAGTAAGGCACAACTTATTTATATTATCGCCAATCATCTCATAAGATTGTATGATTATGTCCATGATTCAAAGCTGAAGGACGTTTAAGTTTAATGATTCAGGAAGAACAATGACATCCCAAGTGGATTACGAGAATGCGCAAGAGTCAATGGAAAGATCATGCTCGCATACTGATGATTAATTTCATATACCTTGCTTTTAGAAATAGAGAAAGATGAGATCGAACCAAGATCCTTGTTTCTCAATGTCAAAGAATACCGCATTTGGCCTATACAATCCGGGTAGAACTTGGATACATGACAAATATACGAGGTATTTGGTGTGGTAGTGCTAACCAACCAAGTGTAAAGCCTATTGGACATACATGATTAATTTGTCACAAAGCATAATGAGAAAGAAAACAACCTTTAATTATAAAGAATCGCCTTGTGGCGAGGTTTCTCAAAAAGCCCTAGAATTGTTCTCTTGTAATGAACGTTATAGCGTTTCAGCTACTTAGTTAGCTTGGTAATTTCAAAAGGACTTGAAATGGAGCATATGTATGTGGTTATTACTACATATATCTAAAAGAATCAAGAGATAGCATATATTTACAAAAAGCACTTGATAGCCTTTTGTTTCCCAAATCAAGTGAGTATAAACCACGAGTGCGTTTACTGATTAGATATAACCCCTCACTTATAGATTGAAGTAATCGGGCGGATGTGGTATACCCATCTAAGTAGCTATTTGATTTGGAGGATAGACAAGTAAGTTATTTTTACTTTCGTATTCACAATCAAGTTCACGATTTGGAATTGTATCTATGCCGATGTTACTGACATGATGGGTACTTTTTATGTAATAAGATATCTTAAAAGCTATTTGAAATCCGAATTTGAGAAGAAAAATCTGGGGAAAGCTCGAACGAATACTGAGCTTACGGTATATTATTCCACCAATTTGCATATGTCTAAAGTTGTCAGGCAATTTAACAAAGACATGCATCCTGATAGCACTCCCATGATTAGTCGAGGTTCAAATGTAAGTAAGTGACCATTTCGTCTAAATAAAATGACGATGTGTTGGGAGATGAAATTCCCATATCTAAGTACAATAGACACATTATTGTACTTAGTATAATAATGTACTTACACGATTAAATTTTACATCCTCAGGGAACTTGTTAGCTAGATATAGCTCAATGCCAAAACAACGTCATTGGAATGGTATAATGAACTTATTCATATACTTAAAAGTAACCATTAGCATGAGTTTGTTTTATCCCTGCAAAGACATAAAAAAATGAATGCTAAAGGAACTGCAATCCAAAGGTTGTTGATTATGAAAGAACAATAATCTCTTCTCATGTCTTGCGGACCACTAACTTACCATGTTCGTAATGAACATCGGCCAACTTCTCAAGCGACTGCGCTCCTGTTAGTCTCAGCGGCGCACTTTTATGCTCATGTGTCTCTAATCCCAAATAAGTCCCATCCCTAAATGGGTGCCTTGACTTAAGGAATATACGATAGTTAGTGTACACAATCTTGCTGTCGTAACCTAGATGAGTAGTTCGAGTTTCGTCTGCGCAGCAAACACACGCACAGTAGCCATGAGTGGTACATCCACTTAAAACACCTTGAGCAGGCAAGTCATGAATGCCAAACATCAAAGTTTCTTTTAGAGTAAAATACTCCCTTTTCAAAGAATCAAAAGCTTGTACACCTTGATGCCAAAGTTTTTTTAGCGTGTTGACCAGCGGCCGCAAAAAAACATTAATGTCTTGACCAGGTGACTTACGCGCAGGTATCAAAAGAGTCATCATTTGGAATTCAGACTTCATACACAAAGAAGGCGGAAGATTATAAACCACAAGGATCACAGGACAACAACTCCAACTCAAAGTCTGTACACAATAAGGATTAAATCCATCTGTTGATATTCTAAGCCAAACATTCTTCCTTCTTGGGAAAACAACGGAAACTTCAATTTCATTTTTTTCCCAATTGAGATGAATCGATTGGATGAATATATTTAGATGAAACTTGCGATTACGATCGTGCCCCACCATTGCGTCGATATCCAAGGTAGAGAATACATTTTTTTAGTTTTTCGTCTACATAGGAAAGTATCTCAGCACTTTGCAAGGTTCATTTGTCACCACAGGACCATCTTTGGTAGCTTTCGACTTAAACCTCGGAGTTTTGCAAACCGGACACTCTATTAAATCCTAATTATCCTCGTAATACAAAATACAATGATTCTCACAAGCATGAATAGCCTTCGCTTTCATCCCCAGATCCTTAAGCATTGACCTCATAACATCATAGTTTTGGGGCAACTTGTTAGGTTTCGGAAGCCACTCTCTTAACAAATCCAACAAGCTGATGACTGATTACCGAAATTTTATAAGTTTTCTTCACATTATGTAGTTCTACCATAGCGGAGAGGATTGCAAGATTGTCTTCACAACCCAGGTATAACTACTCTACCACTTACGATTTGTAGCTATTATGACGCTTCTCGACATCCTGGATCTTCTGAGGGTGATTCTCCAATTTGTGTTCCATCATGGTCATGATGAATACCAAAGGAAGAGTCAATAAAATCATTCAAATTCAAACAATGCGATTACTTATCGGGCATTTTCTTCGACTACGGCCTTCCCTTAGAATGACTTGTTGAAGCACCATCCTTTCTCGTCACCATGTAAGCTCCTGGTGGTGTATGTCTTGTCGACACCATGCTCAAACAAGATGGGTCCTAACAATCGAGAATCCAAGTGGATGTCTATTTTTACACTTCCTACAAGGAAAGCACACGTTTTTGCGAAGTACCATTTTCCATTGCAAAATCAATGAATTTTCTAACCCCTTCTCGTATACAGGATATAAATGTCTCATTATACGCATCCAAGATTTATCCACAAAATTTGACATCCTACAAACAAGTAAAGTACTATGTCTTAGTAACCTAAGTTTATCAACTAAACCTAAAAATGTCACAGTTTTTCAACACACCACAATAGAATACAATTCACAACAACATCCAATTTCTAAAACTAATAAACCATATATTGAAAAAGCGTAGATTAAGAAAACAATAAAAGAAATACCTTAATAATTAGTGAGATAACCCGGAAGAATCGATAGATTGAAATTTTAATCAAACTCAATCCTTCTGTGATAACTCGATTAAGCTTAAATCGTTAATGAAATCGACAAGTCACAGAAGAATCGGTTAAATCAATTTTGTTGATGAAGCTTTTACGCAACTGAATATCAAATTGAATCGATGAATTTTTTACTGGTGAGAAATCGATGGCGAGCTGCGGATATACCAAGAAGTCGGTGAGGTGTGAAATAAATGGAGGTGATAGATATAAGATGTAGTAATGTCTCAACCATTTTGCTATCAACGCATTAAGTTGTTTATCTACCTCCCAAACTTCAGGACATATTAAATGAAAAACTAATTTCGAGATGATTTTAATTTTGTTTCAGATTTTAATTTTGTTTTTCGATTTTTAATAATTAAAAGAAGAGTTATAATGGGAAAAAATGTTGGAGAAAAAATCCGGGAATCGTTAGGAGAATTTGGGTAGCCCTTGAGTGTGAGATGAAATTGGGAGATGATAGTAGTAATAGAGACGCTAATAGTAGTAATGGAGGTAACAGTGTAACTTGGCATTTTAAGTTGAGGATATGAAGGTAATTACCCACAACCCTCCCGGAAACTACAGAATGGATACCAATTATTGCAATGATTATCCGACGTTACAAAGTTTCCAACGTCGATGCGGCGTTGCGAATAAATATCCGTCATAAAAGCCTAGCGTTACAAAACCCCGATTTCATGTAGTGATGTACCTATTACAACGACTTCCTTCACATGAGTTTTTTTTGTTGTATTTTACTTTAACATCCCTTTCAAATTCATCCCACACCCAAGACCTTGTTGCTCTGAGTTTTTTCTTGAGCCGGTTATCGATGGATCCTCCTCACGCCGACTTCTATCTTTATCATCAGATGAGTCTGGCATGGTAACATTAATCGGGTTTTATTACATTTCTGGTAATCACTTCTTTACATTACTAGTACCCGGTGTTGAGCCAATTGTTGAAGCTTGAACACTTGGTGTTTGTGAGGCATGCGTAGAAATGACAGAATTTGATTGAGATTGAGGCAAAGGGGTTGAATTCGAGGTCTTGGCAGACTTGGCTGCAACTTTCTTGGTAGACTTGAGTGGTGTTTTAAACATTTTCACAATTTCCCGTATCAAAGTTAAACACGAATAAGGCCTTATGAGGTTACCTAATGCAAATCAATATTCAAAATGAAAAAAGGAACAAAAGAGAGCAGGAAGGCAAAACAACAAGAACTTAACAACTAAATTTCACTAACATTTCAAAGAATCTCATATATCAAGTCATCGATGACTGCAAAAGCTATGAACATCAACATGTCAGACGAATCTTAAGCAGCTTTAAGCGAAAACAAAATTTATAGCAAAATAATTAGATACTACTTGGATTGTAAGCAAAGATCTCGGCTACAACTCCAAACGTTGAGAAACAGTACTTGAACTAATTAAGAAGTTAAAGTACCTGAGTAGGAGTTTTGTTGTAGCTTTTCGGCAGTAGGAGTCACAACTTCACCACCAACTTTGCTTACTTGAGTCTCTTTCTCCAGGCCAAAGATGAATCCCTTCACGCCACTTTCGGTGATAGTAGTTTGTTCTTGATACGAAATCACAAACTTATTAGTAGGAGCAAATTCAAATTAGACTAGCCGGACAACCAACCCGATCCCTTTGAATCACCGGGCCGAAGACCTGCAACTAAAGCTAACCCCTTGTACAACAATCACATGCAAAGTTAGTGCAACCTAGAGATACGGGGACTTTGTTCGGCAAGGAACTTAAAAATTTGTGAAGTTATGCACCACAAAACACAGAAAAATACTAATAATACATGATAAGCTTTTAAGAGACATGATAATACAACATCTGGCTAACTTCACATCATTTTTTAAATCAAAATACTAACAACACTTAGAGATTACAACTTACATTCTTCTTTTTTGTAGCTACTGGAGTTTTAACACCTTTCTTTGGAGCCTGCAATAAACATTAACAACAAGAGATTAACCCGGATTTCATGAACAAGACAATGATAAAACTAAAAGATAGGAAGAAATGGTGATAACAAGTCGCGAGATCTTAGATAAAAATGAAAACCATGAAACTCAAAACCCTAGAAGAGGGAGGGATTTAGATCGAAAGCCGATAACAACAGTATCTATTCCTTTGTATCGATTTCATCTTAACAACAGAACAAATTTCAATATTGAGTTATTAACGAAATCAATAACTATCTTATTAATAGAATCAAACCTAACTATCAATATTAAGTTATTACCGCAACCTCATATTCTAATTGGTTTAAACCCATCTCAAATCTTTCACTGAGAAACAAATTTCATCCATACAGAAACCCTAATTTTATATTGCAACACAGAAACCCTAATTTCATAATAATCGAACATAGAAATCGAACAAATTAATAGAGAAATTATTAACAACATAGAGGGGGGAGAGAATCAACACCTGATTGAGCGATTAACATCATTGGAGAGGTCAGAGGGGGGGAGCGGGAGTGAGAACTGTGAAGAGAAGATAAAAAAGAAAAGGGAAATGAGTTCTCACTCTTCAGTCTTCGACTCCTATAGGATCTCGAACTACAAATGCGCCCCTACTCAAGTATGGGAAATTATAAAATACGCCCCTACTCCAATCGGATATTAACCAAGCGGATGGAGCCCAATCCACTTAGATAGGTTAAGGGGAAAATATCCAGATAAACATATCCGTCAGATATCAAATTAGATAAAGCGGATAAAATCTTATAGGATCTCGAATAATCGGAAAACGGACTCAGGATGCTCGGACAATATATTGTGAGCCTAATGGCCGGTCATGTGTCATGTGAAAAAACGTATTATTGTTTGTGGGTCCCTTGGTTGAGCATGCGGTGGTCAAGAGAGCTTATCCATCTTTTCGAATAGCCATGTATAGTTCAGGCTCAATTTACTAGCCGTGAGTGTATTTGAGAGGCTAAGAAATAGGCATGAGAACTAGGTAAGGCGTGTGCCTATCATGTGAATCTATCCAAGATTTTGAGAGATTTGAATCTCTCCGATGTTGTGAAGACGGCTGAAAATCTTTTCATGATTTTTGCAGAGAGATTTGAATCTCTCCGAGATTTTTGCGGGCGGCTCAAAAATCTCTCAGTGGTTTTTGCGAGAGTAGATTTGAATCTCTCCCGAGATTTTGCGGATGGATCAAGAATCTCTTTGTGATTTTTGTAGAGATTTTGAATCTCTCCGGGATTTTTATTTGAGAGATTTGAATCTCTCCGAGATTTTTGTGGATGGATCAAAATCTCTCAGAAGATTTTCTTAACGAATCCATATCTCTGCGACTATTTGGGACTGGAAATCTGGAGAGAGAGAGAAAAGTTTTGCCCGATTAATGTCTACGTAAGACTTTGGATCACTTGCCCAAGCGTTTCTTGTAGAGATGTGATAGGAATCAATTGTGTCCATATGATGAGCCAACAAGACCGGTGTATCTCGAAAGGATGTTCTAGGAGTATGTCGAAAAGGCCGGAGGTAGAATAACCCGACACACCTCGCGGGGATGTCCTAGGAGTTATCCAGAAACCTTAGTAAGTCGTCGAGCCTAGAAGCGGACATGACCGGTGTATCTCAAATAGGGTGAGTCGTGCTTACATGAGATATACAAATCTCCGCTCACGGGTCATAAGTCCGTCGGGGACGTATTTACGCATCTACGAGCCTACATGACCAGCGAGATCTCGTTGTGGACGTATACTAGGAATCATGGCATCATAATCAAAAACGTCTCGCGAAAACATGCTGGAATTGTGGTTGTTCTGGTTCATAAATATGCCGTGGACGTTTTACGCTCTACAAAACCTATGTGACCAGCAGTATCTCGTTTAGGATGTGCGCTAGGAATCACGGCATCACGACCACCAGTGTCTCGCGGGGACGTTTATTAGAAATCGTGGCTGAGGATGCCTTGAGGGCCAAGGGCTTAATCTCTCCCGTGAGAGTTGAATTCTCTCTATAGGGTTGAAATGATACTTTTGCCCCTTATCCAAATGTCACCATATATAGTTGTATAAATGGGCAGTTACTGAAAAAATGGTTTTCTTCTCCATAGGCAATGCAGCTATGTGGACTTGAAAACTTAATTTGAAGAGGTGTAGTTGGAGAAGAAGCAAGATCAAACGACTCAAAGTAATTGCAGGAAGGATTCAAGCATTTGAAGAAGGCCCTTCCATTTATTTGATCTGTTTTAGATCTCAACAATGCTCTAACTCCATTACAAGGTACATGTTTGCACTTTGATAAACCCATGGGCAACTCTTTGTTTCATGGCCTTCTTTGTCACACATATAACACTCCATCTTGTTGTTGCTACTGCTGCTTATTGAAGAAAGATGAGAACCACCAACCATTTTTTAGATCTGGATGAAAAAGTGAGAAAATCCGAAGAAGAATATATGTTTTTACTAAAGATAAACAGTACCGTTGAATGATATGGGGACCACTTTATTACTGACACATGGCCAGATTGTTGACATGTACAATGTACACATGTGTTGCCCAGTCATCACCGATTTAGTATATAGACTCAACGAGTTAAACGGGTAGTCGAGTGAGATGAATGATTCCAAGGACTTAAATGTCTTTTTAACCTGCCCTAACGCGCATAACAACTAGTTTTATCAATAAAGCGGTCCAAACCGCCTAAATTTGAAAAGTTCAAAAAAAAAAAAACGGGCCTAGATTTGTAATCTAAAAAATGCAGGCTTAGATGTTTTCACCATTTATTTAAAAGAAATAATCATGATACTATAATCATGATAGTTTTATTTAAAGAAATAATCATGATAGTTTTCTATTATCGATGAAGACTTGTAAAAAGAAATAATCATGATAGTTTTATTTAAAAAAAGAAAGAAAATACTCCTAGTGGGTTTGGATGTAGAATCTTAATGGTAGGACAATCAAAGACAAATCACAAAAATAGTCATGATATAATCACATACCGAAACAACAAACCGTTGTTGAGTAGCGAGGCTTGTCTAAGGAAGTTAGGACTCGTGCTTGCTCTTCCTCGCTCGAAACAGCCTACTCCTCGGAGCACAACATTGCAGCGGACTATCACCTCCACCAAAATGGTGAAAGACAGAGTAGTATGAGTCAGGAATAATTTGGAAACCACCAAAAATGAACTTGATACGCCGGTACCACTCATAATAGCATCACCATTTTGAGAACTAGCAAGAACATTATCACTACCATTGATAGGATCCGGAGATGCCTATATATATAACCGCAACCTTGCGGTGTCCAACTAGTAGACGGAGGCAAATACGAGTTCGTTCCCGCAGGAGCGGTGGAAATACCGTAATCTATATCTCTAATAAAAATTAACCGAAAAAGATGTTTTGGATTTTTGAAAGAATAATAAAATAAAAATAAACTAAAGTAATAAAACGAATCCAATGGAAGAATCGGTAACTGTGGTTTTATTGGTATCCACCACTATTTCTATTTAATTCTTGAAATGAAACATAATTATGAATATATGTTTATTGTTCGTTCTATCGACATCACCTATTATAGGTATTAGAGTCGCAAATATCATTGGGACACCCTAAGCATGACACATCAAAAGATTAAACCAAAGCATGCACCATCAAATTGCGCTAGCGAGAAAATTATACGAAACTAAAATATTGATTCGCAAATATTATTTGACTCTTCTAAGCATAACCCATCAAAGAAATTAACCCAAGTATGAAATATCAAATAATGAGACAAATATATCTTTGAACCTAACAATTACACGCAAAGGTTATAAGAAACCGGTGAAGCAACAACTTGTTTTGCAATCAATCAATAAACAATTATTCAAGAATTAATCTAATCAAATCATAATGGTCTATTGCTAGATAATCAATTCAATATAGCCTAATACCCCAAATGGTTTCAACCAAAAACCCTAGTCAAAAAAACTTAGCCAAAGATGGCTTTCTCAAAAGCCATAAATAAATCTCAATAAAAACGACAATGGATCAAACTGAAATGATTAGAACAGCAAACCCTATTCGTCTTCCTCTTGCTCGCCACTCTCCAACGGCTGTGTAGCCGCCTCCTCTTCTTCACGACTCCAGTAGTCGGCCTCACTTTCTTTCTTTCTGTTCTTCTCTATATGTAGCTGCTGCGAACATTCAACCAAGACCTAGTAAGAATTGCTAAAAGGCCCAGTCCAATACCCATGACGATATCCAACACCAGTTCCTGCTCCTTTGCCTGACCCCAGCATCAATCATTCTTCTCGTTTTCTTTCTCGAACTCCAAACTCAGACCACACTATATAACTCTCTTCCGAACACAGCCTTTCTCCACCAACTACCCAAGCAGCTCGGAACAACATTAACTCCAGCCACAGCTCGTCTCGTTACCACAAGCAGAGACTCAGCACAAACCCATCATTACTCAACTGATTCAAAGTTTCACGTCGTCCCCAAATTGAGCACAACATTTCAACCAGTCAAATCTCGGCACCCTCCATTTCATCTCTGTCCGTCTGGCCACTTCCCTGCCATCTCCTTCCATTCTACTGCCAACAGTTACTTCGGCTCATCCATTCTCCATTGGAATATCCATCTACAGTACCGTCGTCCGAAACCAGCAGCTCCATCTCAAACACAACTCCGAAATCCTCATCTCAGAACCTTGACCACTTCCGGCTACAACATTTTCTCTACCTCTTACAATTCACCCCATGTTGGCTGCTGTACGTAGCTTGCGAACTAGAAAAAGCAAAGATGAATTCCAGGCAGTTTGTACGCTTCCTTCCTTGTTCAATTCCAACTCAAAATCCTCTTTGTTCATCCAAACAATTAACGGAAGCAGCAGCAGCGAGTCAGCTGGTTTTCCGTGTGTGAGCCCTAGCTTTGCAGGTACAAATCTTAGTCTTCTCGTAGCTGCTTCATTTCTCAACCGAGATATGCAGTCGAAACCAATTTCGATCCACACTGTTTCTATAATGCAGGCAGCTCCAATGGAAACTTGATCTTCTCTCCATTCTCGCGTTCAATGTAAACACCGGGTTATTTGTTTGCTGCCAGTTCAATCTCTGCCATCGAACCTTCAGCCATCCTACACCGTTCATTACAGCTCAATATCTCAGATACGAACTCAATCCAGGCCAAGAACTCATGGCTATCACCAACCATTAATTCACCCTTTATGCAACAGCAGCTTCTTCGTCAGCAACTCATCAGCCAACAACATGCAGTTCATCTCCAACCAAAACAGCCAGCACAATCCCATTCAACCACTTCGTCAATTCAAACACCAGCTGCAATCATCCATCAAGCCCAAACATGGACTTCGATTCCCTGACATTGCCACAAACATCCAGTACAGCCAAGCCTACACAAGCGTCACACACAAAACCCATCTGCTTTCCTGCCTCAGATGCCCCTTCTTGCAGCTTCACGAGTTGATGCTTACATTTTAATTAGTCTCTGTCCGCTGAAATGAATTTGTGGCACGCCTGGCTTAAGTAGTCAACTTGGCAGCCATCCATTCAGCTCTGTCTCATTGGTGCAGTGAGTGGCAATCAGTTATTTTCGCCGCAAATGTCGTTTTAGCCCCTAACTAAAGCTGTTTAATCTCCGGCTTTAGGAAATGCTTGTACTTTCTACAAAAGCATTAAAATAGAGTTGTTAGACAAATATCCAAGTCCTAGCTAATATAAATATGGGTATAAAATGTAGCACTTTAGGTGCTCATCAACACCCCACACTTATATTTTGCTAGCTCCTCAGTACAAAACAAATGAATTGACCAGCTACACGGCGGGTCATATCATAAGAGTTAGACCCGCTGACTGGTCATGACAAATGCCATACACAAGACCCATGGCAGATTTTTTTTTTTTTTTTTTTTTTTTTCTAAGACTCATACACAAATGTCATAACATGCAAGGAAAAAGAAAGACCCGCTGGTGATCATTTATTTTTTATTTATTTTGTTAGACCCATTTGCTGCAATTTGTCAAAATATTCAATTTTTTTTTATTTTTTTTATTTTTAGACCGCTCCACATTGGTCATAATATGATAAGAAAACAAAAGAATAAGACCGCATTCAACAATGGTCATCATTTTTTAGACCCGTTCAATACTTGGTCATAAGTTGCAAGAAAAATCCTGAAAAATAAAAGCAAAAAGTTAACCACTCCCCACACTTAAACATTACATTGTCCTCGAATGTAATTGAGTCATCCAACGTAAAATTAAGATGGGAAATTCATAATATGCGAAAATAAACAAATAAGAATAAAACAAGAAAAATAGAATTACCTACTGGAATATACATAAAGGATTCTCCATATACTAACAACCTGAAAATTTGGGGATCAACCCAAAATAAAATTGTTGATGGGTGAAAATTACTCCTGCTGAATTTGGTAATTTGGGGTGTGATGAGGAATGAATTTAAACCTACAACAAATGCAGCTGTGGTGAGTGCTTGTAGATTGAGAGATCAATCATGTGTCAGAAGCTAAACCAAGAAATGGCCGTTCCGGACTTGTTTTGGCCCAAAGTGAAGGAGATGGGGTTGATCTTAGGGAGGGAAGCGAAGAAGGTGTTGAGATTGTGAAGGTGTTGGCTTGCTTATGACTTGTAACGAAAATGGTTGAATGTGACAGTATCAACACTTAGTTTCTGTCTTGTCTCGGCTTGTGTTGTTCTCGGAGTTATTCCTTGTTGTTGGAAAATAGGGGCGGAGAACCTATTTATACAAGTCATTGAGCCTCATTCACGTTTCTCGTGGGAAGTGGAGGTAGTGGGATGATGGAGTAGTGGAGTTGTGTGTCGGTGATACACGACCGATCTTGCCACTTCTCCCCGTTCATCTCTAACCGTCCATGACTTCCTAACACGTTCTTGTGATGGCGCGTTGCACGCCGCACGCCTTTATGTACTTGATGACCAATACCCGAGTATGTATCCCCCCCGGTTGTGACATGATTGATAACTGAATGGGATCGTGGATCCACGGAAGATAGCATGTAATCTTTGAATTGAATGGCTACGTTATTCGAAAGTCGATACTTGTGGAGTATCGTGTGTATTTTATGCGGAGTCTTGCATTACGGTGTGGTAAAGTGATGGGTAATGACTCCTCACTAACCAAATAACTCCGACTGTGGTTGTATAACCAAGGTTCGGTGAAGCCGGACGGATGAGATGATGTTTGAGACACTCATCCGCGACCGTTGATGAAATTAGGGTTTTTAAAGAGGTGCGCAAGCATCACTCTTGACTTAGTCGAAACCAAGCATGGGAAGGATTTTGTAGAGGGCCGACCATACATGCGTGTTGACGGCATGATGGTGTACACGTCCATGTCTCACCGTCTCATAAAGATGCAATCTAGGCCACTCAATTTGACCGTCAAAGAGGAAGCGGTTGAGATCGTTTCTTGACTGGGAAATCCTTGCGCAAAGGTTGGAAACCGCATGACATCCCAAGTTTGGGCGTGCGTTCCAAGACGACCCGTCTTGGCCTGGTCTTGGCTCGATCATACTCCGAGTGTAGGTGGTAGGTTGGTGTTCACACCTATACCTGATTATCCCATGAAAATGTGATCTAAGCCACTCAAATCATCCTATGAAGTTGAGCGGTCGAGAGATCGGTTAGGATTTGGGAGTGTAACCAGCACGAGTTTGGGCGTGCGTTTTGGGTTGAGCCGGGCATGGTATGCCTTGGCCGACCGCAAGAAGGAGGTAGATGGGCCCACGGTGGTCATGCGTATGGCCAGAGCCTTGGTTAATCCACCCGTGACCCTCCATTAAATCACCCAGAAGATGGACGCGCGTGATGACTCGAAACCTAATTTTGGCTTTAGCCATGCGACCATGCTCTTTGGGCGGGACGGTTTTATTGTAACCAACCACGGTTGGCTTCTGGCCCGATTGGCCAAGTGTGTAGGCGTCACATGGTGATTGTGTCTCGACATGCTCCGGCCCTTTGAGTCTACATCTACACCCTCCATCTATACCCGCGAAGATGGATGGTTGAGGCAATTTCTTGACACATGTAATATCCGAAACCACAATTTCTCTAGGGTTTTAGTCATAATGCTTGGTATGGGCCGGTTTCTTGGCGCAAAGCCAATGGTCACCATGTACGCCGTGTATTCCATACCTGCTTGGGGTGATGGAATTGATGCTGTAGTCATCCAATCATGCTTGTGGAGTTGGATGACTGCGCGATCGAATCATATTTAACAAGCTAAGTAGTGTGTATTCCATACACCTTGGGGTGATGGAATTGATCTGTGGTCATCCAATCATGCTTGTGGAGTTGGATGACTGCGATCGATCATATTTGACAAGCTAAGACCGTGTGTATTCCATACACCTTGGGGTGATGGAATTGATCTGTGGTCATCCAATCACATGCTTGTGGAGTTGGATGACCGCGATCGAATCATATTTAACAAGGCTAAGTGTGTGTATTCCATACACCGCTTGGGGGTAATGGAATTGATCTGTGGTCATCCAATCATGCTTGTGGAGTTGGATGATCTGCGATCGAATCATATCCTGAGACCGATCTGATCAAGTCCGGATGCTCAATCGGGCTAGTATAACACACCGAGAGGGGCTCAATCGGCCAGTATAACACACCGGTAGGCTCGGGCTAGTATAACACACGAGAATCGGCACA
>JAJJWW010005469.1:0-182863 GCA_023531295.1 Papaver armeniacum | reverse complement strand
AAGCCTCATCTCTCAAAAATATATGCTCATCAGGCTATCCCATAAGTCAAAGTCATACGTGATGAGCGAAGGACAAGATATGACAATCACTTACAACTTCCTCGGGTCAAAACACAATTCTACCGCGTGAAGAAATGCTTAGAAGATTTCCGGAGAACTATCCCATGAACGAAGTCACCACAAATCGATTATTATGTTACATCTATAGTTCTGCTAGTCCTAGAAGGCGTACACTGTTCTCCATTTTGGTTTACCATCTCCTAGAAGAAAGACAGATCTCGATAGATGATTCGGCTATATAAGTTAACATGAATCCTGTCAAGACACCTAGTAGAGGTGGAACAACAACTTTATCATGTCCACAAAGACACATGCGGCATTATCTCAATATGAATCTCCACAGACGTATCCAACCCACAGATTATTGCTTGCCTTCTCGTACGCTTCAAGGGTCTTACTTAATTTTCCAAGCGACCCGACTCAATGGGAATCCCTAGTATTATATCAAACTGAGGACTAACGAAGAACCGTGTTATATACCTTTGCATGACCAACAAGAGGTGAATCTGACATCCAGTTTCCAGATAAATATCTAGAAACAATCAACGCAAGAGTCTCTAAAGATTGGGATACATCGAGACCATTCAACTCCTCAAACCCACATCACAACATATTATTACTTGGGGACTATAAGATTAGAGTTCGGCCTTCAAAATCTTGAAAGAGAATCATCTGTGACTCGATAAATCTCGCATCTCTCTTCAGTATCATTGAATTCTCCTTCGTCAGCATCTTCTTTGTATTCAGCAATTGCAACTATGTCCAGATCCTGACCGAAGATGTGACTGTTCAAATCTGGATAGTTTCGTCCCTATAAGATGTTTTAGGGTTTTATATGCGTGCAACATGACTATATCAAGTAAAAGATGCATTCAAATTATTCTTCAACAATGAACGCATGCAGGTGACAAACTTGGGTTCGCAATCAGTTTGAATAGGAGTATACAGTTTCCAGTATACTCGGACGCGGCTCATACTTTAGTCACATAACTCGACGAACTAGTAAAATGAGTAGATAATTCGAAAACACACCCTTGATGAGAAATACACGTTTATGTCTCTCCTATCACGTGTTAAAATGGCATGATGTTTCAAAATACGATCTAAGAGATATCATCAAAACACTTGAAGGAATTGTTGCTGAATCTCTGGATTCCCGAGTTCAACTTCACATGTGCTTACTATTGAATAAAGAAGCTCGAAATCTATATTTGTAACTACTATATGAAAGTTGAGTCTCTTCTGTTCGATAGTTGGGGTCAACCACTGAAATCGGACGTCAAACAAAGTTTCTACAATATCCGGAGTGAAGATCGCGCAAAGAAGGACCTCCTCATCCACTCGCACAGCAACATAGCCATCTAGGGTTTGCAAAAATTAATAACTCATGAAGGTCTTCTTCCTTTACAAGATGCGTCTGAAAAAGGTCCAAAACGAAAATATCAACCCCAAGAACAGAGGCCCCTAAAGAAAATCTCTTGCTTCATGTTCACCGCTTCACTTTGGCCTCTCGCATCTCGAGCCGATTGTTTAGCATGTTCCATATCTTCATCTACCATGTTTCATTCCAGATTAAGAAACTCTCTAAAAATACGAGGACCTAAACTCAACTCACCCCGACGGATCCCCGATAGAATTTATCCTCTCGCAACCACCATTGAAAGTAAAGATTCTCACGGGATTTCACCAAGCTTCCCGTGTTTATAAGATCATCGAAAGCAAGACCTTTCGTGAGTTATCATTCTCATGATATAATCCATCGGTACGTGTTTCATCCGAAGTCAAGATATGGGTTCCGTGAAATTACCCTCATGCCGGCCGCTTGTCTCGCACCCGAATCTCTTCCCCGAAATCCTTTTGAAATTGTTGAAGCCCGCCTCATCCGCATTCTCGCCAATATCTAACTCGTTCGCACCATGAAGAGGACTCTACAAACAAAGAGAAGATCAGATAAGGCTGCAAAGTTCAAACTACATAAGTTAAAATCAAGGGAGAAACAACAAATGAATATGGTTTGATTTACATGAAGATCGGTCTTTCCCCCTAAAACCTTGTCCCCATACAGCCCCTTCAAGCCTTGTCCTCTCCTAATATCTTCAAACCTTGTCCTCTCCTAATCTCTTCAAGCCTTGTATTCTCCTAATCCTTTCAACCCTAACCTCATTCCTAGAGTCTTATCCTTATCAAGGAATCCATCTCACATCTCATGGGATGCTCATATATTTGTTTGGGTTCACACTTTCCATGAAGAATCAAGAGAAGACATGCTTTTTCGTAACTAAGGGTAAAAACGTATAAGCACGCCACATACGCGTTTTGGATCAAGGGGATCAAATTCACGACCTATAACAATCTAGGGAAGGTTAATTAGGTCATAAAACTCCAAGAGGACGTTTCCTAAGAGTCTCAATGCATCGAGAGTTCAAACGCAACAAGGACTCCTTTCAAAGGCACATCCGCACGTTCCAGACAAAGACTTGAAAACTGGATAACAATTCATAGGGAATTTTGGGGTAATTTCTGAAGAAAATATGTTCCTATATGTCTTCCCAACAACATACCAAAAGGGCACTTCAAACAGATAAACGAGCTAGGAGATGTGGTCCCAACACCGAAGTAAGTGCAATTTGAAAACTCCTGAATTTTTATAAGAGATTTCTCGAAGTCAAAAGTATGCATGGATTTGATTGGCCAAACGAACTCGGAATCGAGCCATTATTTTTGTGTTAGAAATCCTATCTCATTTTATTTCAAATTTGGGGTTGGGGACTCAAATCGAGTCCATATAAAGATTTTACATCCATTCTCTCTAAGTGTCTCAAATCGAAGTTATGACGAAAACCTAAGCACGAAGAGAATCCTTGACAAATATGACTACTTCTATTCATTAAATGGTCAAAGGAATATGAATATATGATCAATGAGGTATAAAGATCAAGACTTACCGAATATGGATCAATGGGGAACGAAGGATGGGTATCTACATTAGTAAACTCAAGATGATAAGTACTTCTGTTAACTTCTATGTCATTAGTTTGAAGAGTAGTATCGTTTTGAAAGAAGAACAAAGCTACCATCGAAGCAAAAAAGAGATGTGATCATTCAGAAACATTCATGCCATGTTTGGAATTCTTGGATCAAGAGTTAATTGCAAGCATTAAGTATAACGAACGGGTTTATTGTAAAACTAATTCTACTTCAAGCAGAAAGAGGAATATGACTCCAACAAGGAAATCCAAGCCACCTAGTTGTCCAAATTAAGCCAAAAACGTTTTTACTCTCTCTTCATGTGTGGTCAGCCTCACACGATGGGTTCCACTCGGATCTTTTCTCTCCCTCATGAGCACAATAGCAGACAGAATTAGGGTTTCGACAAACATAATCCTGATTTGAGACTTTTCTCAATATTCCTAAAAAGAGGATTTTATCAAAAGAGACAGGAAAGTCTTCAAGTACTCACATCCATGCCTCTATACAAAGGTCACTCAAAGCCTTTCCAGCTTATGAAGGCATCGGAAACGCTACATATAAAGGTTTTAGAAATTTTGAAGAAAACAAAAGAAGTTTGACTCGAATCAGGAAGCTAACTTCCAAAAAGAGTCCAGGACGTGTTCTACTTGTTTCTATCCTTACCCAAGTAAATCACAATTCATGCCAAAATTTCTCCACATCCTTGAACGCAGACTTATCAAGAAAAAATGTATAAGTAAACACAGAAGTGCCACTAATTCGATATTTTGGCTATTTTGAAGAAAAGGGGATTTGGCCAAGAGAAGTGATCAAGTTCTTATCCAATCATGGAACCAGATCCATACACACAGTTTTCAAGTTACCTCAGCCTCCAATGTGTCCAACTAGATTTCAAGCCAAGCAAGGAAAGGAGTTTTAAGAGAAGGCAAAGGAATTCAACTTAAACAGGAATTCTACTATGAATAAAATTCGTGGAATATGCTGGACCGGTTTCTAAACCTAGAACAAGCTCAAAATACTTCTCTTTTCAATTTGATTCCAAAAAGGGAAGCCTTGAAGCAAAAGGGAAAAACAATTAGAGTTGAAAGAGGAAATCAAAGGAATTTGGCTCAAATAAGGAAACCAAGGTCTTTTCTCCTTCCAAAACTCCTCCAAGCCGTGACTAAGACTTTATCACATGTGAGAATGGTCTCTTAGGCCAGTGGGACGTGATTTATTCTCTCTGGATTTTTTCAGAGGGATCAAAGTCGAAGAGAATTAGGATTTTGACGAAAAAAGCCCTAATTTCAAGAATTTTGTGAAAAAAGGGATTTACTCTAAAAGAGAGGAGATCGAGTCTCTCCCATTCTCTTAGAAGGTTCTCTAAGCCTCTCTCAATCCCTTTTAGCTCATTACTCTTCAAAGAAAACGAGCTCATAAGGGATTTTGACCAAAATACCCTTATATTGCGATTTTGAGTATTTTTTTAAAAAAAAGCCTTGATACAGCTAGGGACTGACCAAGCTCTCATCTATTCATTCCAAAGGCCTCATACACGTGAATATTGAGTTCTATAAGTGTTCGAAGAAGGACGACATTGAAATGGAAAAGCAGAATTTCAGGGAAAATAAAGGGAATCTCGCAACAAAACAGGAATTCGGGTTCATGATTTCCAACAACCAAGATCAAAGACGCGCCGATCCCTCTTTCAAGACGTGACTATGCTTAGGGAGGCTCCATATATCTTTCATGCCAAAAGAAAAATCAGGCTCATATTGAAAATACCCTTGGTTTCAAAGATAGGTATTTTCTCTCAGAAAAGGGGTGTCTGATTGGTACAAGGAATTGAACAAGTTCTCAACATGCAAGGTGCTGACCCCACAAGAAATATGCACGCCTACCAAGCCTATTCGAGCATCTCCAAAGTGTCTGAAAGAGTTAGACGCAGACAAAAGAGAAATTAGGGTTTAGGTGAAGTACAAGCTTGAATTCAAAATTTGCTTGAGATAGGGATTCCGAAACTACAAAAGGTAAGTGAATGTCTTTGCTCACGGCTCTTAACCAACATCAAGGCCATCCAGGAAACTGTTTAGAAACTCTCTCTTACCCACATACCCTCCTGTACAAATTCAGAAACTCAAGGATGCACAAAGAGAGAAAATTAGGGTTTTGGCCAAGTAAACCCTAATTAACGAATTCTTCCAAGACGGAAATTTGATACCATCAAGACTTCATTATCATGTCATTGACGTTCAAAACAAAGTCCTGGGGAATTCCAAGGTCCATAATCGATTTCAAGATCAAAGTCGTAACGATCGAAGGATAAACATCAATTCTGGGATTCTGCAAGTCTAAAAAGATGAATGAATTGTAACTGCATACGAATGATTTGCTACCATCTATATACTCATCATAGAACAATCAAGGTTCTACTCTGAGTAGGGGACTTAATGTAGATGGTGAAATTTGGATAAAGGGCAAATGTGTTATTTCAACCCTATAGACAGAATTCAACTCTCACGGGAGAGACTAAGCCCTTGGTCCTCAAGGCATCCTCAGCCACGATTTCTAGTATACATCCCCGCGAGACACTTTTGGTCGTGATGCCGTGATTCCTAGCGCACATCCTCAATGAGATACTGCTGGTCACGTAGGTTCTGTAGAGCGTAAAACGTCCCCGGCAGACTTATGAACCAGAACAGCCATAATTCCAGCATGTTTTCGCGAGACGCAGCTGATTGTGATGCCATGATTCCTAGTATACGTCCTCAACGAGATGTTGCTGGTCATGTAGGCTCTGTAGATGCGTAAATACGTCCCCGGAGGACTTATGACCCAGAGGCGAGATTTGCATATCTTCTGTAAGCACGACTCACCCTATTTGAGATCAAAGAATGATTCCTAGTACATCATCGCGAGATACACTGGTCATGTCTGCTTTAGGATCTGACTCGACTTATTGAGGTTTCCGGACAACTCCTAGCAAATCCCCGCGAGATACGCTGGTTATTCTACCTCTGAGACTTTTCGACAGACTCCTAAAATATCCTTTCGAGATACACTGGTCTTGTTGGCTCATCATATGGACATACAGTTGATTCCTAGCACATCTCTGCAAGATATGCTGGTCAAAGACAAATGAGCCAAAGTCTCGCAGAGACATTAAATCGGGCGTACAAAGCCCTCTCTCTCTCTCTGTCTCTATAGTTGCAGGAAATCCTACAATACATCCCTCACAAGAATTCATAATAATCAACACATCTTTAAGATCAACAATCACACTTTTTATTAATTGGGTTTAAGAATTTTTACAAGAAGGAAATGAAATCAAGAATACAACTACTATCTTAAACTTTCTCTTTCCTCAGAACTTTCTCTCCACCCTCAAAAGATCTCTCCCCCATCTTAAGCCTGTTCGGCTCTTTATATAGGATATTACATAGTGGGTGACAGCTAAGCTGTCCTTTATTTTAGGATCTGACTTGCGATATTCTCGCAAGTATACAAGTGTTAAATTTCGCAACACTCTTAAATCTCGCTAGGTCTCCACATCTTTCTCGTGTTTAGGTTGTCGTCATCTGTTGCGTTATTTCTGTAACCGGTCTGCGATATCTTCGCAATGTGTTGTAAAAAGATTTCGCAAAGGTATTGATGTTGCGATATTCTGATCCTACATCTTGCCTCTTCTCATGTCTTCTCTGCGAAGGAGAGAATGTCATGATAATTAGTGCTTCAAAATGCCACAACCGTTCATTTTTCCATATTCTTCTGTATTGATATGATTCTGTACTTTTACGCATAATTTATTACACGTATCTCTTCTTCCATCCATTTCTTGACACGTCTTTTTCAACCGCTATTTCTCAACCGTTCACGTCTACTCTTCGCATTAAATGTGCTTATCTTCTCGAGAATTCTTCTCTCTATATATATTCTTTTTATTCTTCTTTTCTTCTTTTTTACTTTCCTTCTTATCTTTTCTGCAACTTTTCTTCACCGTTTCTCCGTAAATTCCGCTCCTGCTGCTGTAAATTTTCTTGTTTCTACTTCTTTTGATCTTTAATTTCTTCTTCATTCCCATACTGAAAATGGCTCCAGCTGGTCGTAAATATGAAACTTCTCTTGAAGGAGTTCAGAAAGATCTCGAAGGGAGAGGTTTTACATTAGACACCATTCCCGATCAAGGGGCTAAATCCATTCTTTATGCTAAACTGTTTTCTGATCATCATTGTGATGATAAAGAAATCATAATTTCGCTTGGTCATATTCTCGCTGGCCTTCCCATTCTCTCTATGATCCTAATCTTCCTTTGTTTTACGAAATTCTTGCTCATGCGAACTTCTCGTGAGCCATCTACCAACTAAGTGGGGATTGCATTCGTTTAATCCTTGAATTCGCTAACCGTGGTGCTGGTAAAGGGTCTCTTTATCAAAAAGAAGCTAGAGATCCAAATTTTAAGGATTTGAAAATATTCGCTGAAAAATATACAGTAGAAAGCTTCTTTGAAAATTATGAATTAATACCCATGAAGAAAGATAGTTCTCGCTGGGGTGTTCGCTTGAAGAGAAAAGATAACACTGCTGATGATAAAGTACTTATGCAAGATATTGATTGGCATTCTGGCAAGAATAATACTCCTCATCATTCTAAAGATGACAGATGGTGTGTCTTTCCCTTAGTTTTGAAGGGGCCTTATATTTTTGGTTCAAATGTGCTTCCTGCGAATCTCGCTACTTATCAACCTTGGGTATTTAATTGGCCCGAGAAAAAGAAAGAGGTATGTCTTCAAATCTTGCTCACTTCATAATCTTTCATTCATTGTTATTTTCTTGTTCTCTAACTCTTGCGAAAATTTTAGATTGAAAAGTTGAGATCAAGCTACAACAGGACTGGGAAAACTAGCACTTTAGCTGTTCTGCGTTCCATCACGGATGAAGTAAGAAACATTATCTTTATCTTTAACAATATTGTTGCCTCTGTTTCTTATCTTCATTTGTGTGCGAAGATTGGTGTTGTAGTTATTGAAGAAGAAGGGTCTAAAGTTGTGAAGACCAAAGGTAAGGGTAAAGGTTCTCTTCGCAAGGAGAAGTCTGCTGCTCCACCTTCAAAGAAGCGAAAAGTTCACTCTCCCTCTCCTTCAAATCTTCAGTCTGGCGAAAGCTCTGATGATGACGATAATGATGAAGTTGATACATCTTTCGCGAGGGAAGATTTTCCACCTGAATCTTCAATGGCACAACTGTCTAGCATCTTCTCTGACTCCATGCAAGGGATTGGGGATGATCATCTCACTAGCACATGCAAAGCTCTTGCGAATATATGTGATGCCCCTTTACTGGATGGTGATGATTCTCTTCATGGAGTCTCCAGATCAGTGACTCCAAGCTTTCTGAACTCACTTAGTATTTTGGTATGCCTTCGTTTTTCTATTTCTTCATAATTATAATTTAAAGTTATACTATATCTTGACAATTTCTTCATTTTTCTTCGCAGACTGGGAAGGCTTCTTTCGTTGTTGCCTCAGATTTGGAAAAAAGACGTGGGATTCTTGAAAAGAAGAATCTTCAACTTCGCAAGAGAAATGAAGAATTAGAAGCTGAAGCTGTTGCTCTTCGTGAAAAGAACAAGCAATTAGAAGTTGATTCTTCTACTCAAAAGAACAAAATATCTGGTCTTCAAGATGCCAATAAGCAACTTTATGGTATGAAATTTTTCCCTTTTCCTTTATTTTGTTTTCTCATTATCCCCCCTCATCTTAATTTATCATTTTCGCAGACGTCTATGATCTTTCTGATGAAGCCATTCTCCTTCACACATTCCCCAATTCTATGGATAATAATACCCTTCTTGAACACCTTAATAATTCTCTGAATAGTTTTTCAAATGACAAGATTAAATCTCTTCCCATAAATGAACTCAGATCCAAACTTCGCCTCTTAGAAATTGACCATAGATCCAGCTTGGGCTTAGCCAACAAATTTAAACGTTTCTATCTTAGCTCTAAATAGAAAATCACTACTTTAAGAACCAAAATCAGTGATATCATAGATGATAAAGATCGCATCGCTAGTCAAGGTGCTCAAGCGTTAGCGAAATTCCAAAAAACTCTTCTTGAGGTTCAAATTGAACGAGATGATTCTAACCGCAGAAATGCTATACTTAGCGAAAGAGAGAATTAAATAATGATGATGAATTCGCTTGGGCTGCGAAAGTTCTAGATGACGCCAGAAATAACTTAGGTGTGAATGTTAGTCTTCAAGCTGAGCACACGACCTTGGTTAGGGATATGATTTCTGGCAGAGAAGGTTGTTAATTGTTCTTCTTTATTAATTGTTCGTCTTTCATAAATTATTATCAAGTTATTGACTCATTGTTATATGTTCGCAGAAGTTGAAGAGATATTTCGCAAAAGAGTTGAAGAACTTGAGTCTGAGAAGGAGCAGCTCGCAAAGGATCTTTCTTCTCGCAATGATAAATATTCCAGACTGGAGAGTCAATTAAAGATTACTGTTGCGAACTTTAAGAATGACGCTATTCTTTTTCGCAATCAAACAATTAAGAAAGTCTGTGATGACAACAACATCCTTCACTCAAAATACCCTTGCCTCTTAGAAGAAATTCCAAAGAATGTACCCCCTCTGGATATCTCTGACAGTGATGCTAGTGAAGAAGAAGAATTTGATGAAGATGAAGAAGAAGAGGAATCAAACAAGAAGTAGTTTTGTTTTCTTCTTTCTCTTTTTGTAATATATGTACATTCGTTCTTTAATCTCCTATTTTTGTAATCTTTTGGTGCAAATTTCTTCAACTTTCAAATGCAAATTTCTTCCTGCACATATTAAAGAAGCAATTCTTTTTCGCAATATGGTTAATCAATATATAATTATTAATCTTTCACTTCACGCTTGTGTAAATCTATCATATGGAGACAAATAACATGTTCTTATTTTGTTTATTCCCATACTTGCCTCTGTTATTTGTATCCAAATGAAAGATTAAGAAAGTTACTTTTAAATAGCAACATGTATTTGTGCCTCAGTTTCGCGGCTATTTTTGCAGAATCTTCGCAATTTCGTATTTCTTGGTTTTTCCCAAGATTTCATTCTTTCTTGTTTTCTTATGTGGTCTTATTTTGCCTTCCTAGTTAAAAGTCTTATTTTGCCACCTCTTGTCATTGCGACAAAATCGCAGGACGTCTTTGCACTTGCATGCAAAAACCCATTGATCTTGCCTTAACTTTTTTTTTTAATTGTTTTTGTTGCGACAATATGACGGGCCTAAATATTCTTGCGAACATAAAGCCCCATGACATTGCCATCTTGCGACGAAATCGCAGGACGTCTTTACACTTTCATGTATTGACCCATTGATCTCGCCTTATCTTTCTCTTTTGTATTATTGCCTCTTCAGGATTTTCGCACAAATATGACAAGCCTAAATATTCTTGCGAAAATAAAGCCTCATGATATTTGCGTCTTAAGACACTTATCAGCTCCCTAATGGAGGGTGCCGCCCTTATCTTCCCCCTGGTTTCCCCTTCAAGGAGGCGTACCTCTACCATACAAGGTTGGCTCCTCCCATCCGGTCTTAACAACAACTAGTTGTTTTCGCAGCCTCTTATCCCTTTTGACTATATGGCTTATGGTTACAAGGCTGCACCCTAAGTGGGGTTTTCTTCGGGCCGAGTGCAGCATACGTTAAGACTTGCCAAGAATGGCCGAGACGCTTCAAACGCCCCAGGCACTCCTTAGAATGGCTCAACCGTGTACCTCGGCGCCTTGATCAGATGTCGCACTCCTTAGAAGAGACCCTCGGTCGTCCAACCTAAGTCATAAGCTTAGGTTGAAAATCCAAGGTACCTCTCCTGGATGGGCTTTATTGACCCCAAATCTCCATGACTCAGGTTCCAGGGGCGGTGTAACCTTTTCGCTGATCCATGCAATAGGTACCCCTTTCTATGACGCACTTTAGGTCTTACATTTGCCTCTTGAGAAATTTTGATTTCGCGAACTAGGGTGTACGCCATAGTAGGTTCGCCCCTTTCTGATTGTTTTGTTTCTTCTTCTGCATATCAGCTCTTTTGTAATTTCGCAATCTCATCTTTGTCATTCATAAAATATATTTTCTTCTTCTGCATATCAGCTCTTTTGTAATTTCTCAATCTCGTCTTTGTCATTCATAATTTTTTTTTTTTTTTTAATAAACCAGTCACACATCTTTCCTTCTTCTCCCAATATTACTTTTGTAGTCATAAAATCAACAAATACATTCACTCTTTAAGTCTCTTACTTCTGCTACTTTCTGCCTTTGCATTTTTAAAATTTTCTGTTATTTTCTTATCCTTTGCGAAATCTTTGTCGCTTCTTATCTTCAACATGCATTGGTTTCGCAACGATTCTTCTTCTCTCTGTTCTATTGCATCTACCATCTACCATCAATCTTTCATTTTTTTGTTTTTCTCTGATGTTATGTTTCCAATTCTTCTTCTTCTGGCTCTTTCTTCGCAAGATTCTACATCAATTTCATAACACTTCTTTCCTTCAATCCAATCTCCTTTTATTATGCCTATACCACTGGGATGAGGGAACTTTATACATTGATGGAAAGTCGATGCTACACCTAGAATCCCATGTAATCAAGGTCGTCCAATCAATGCGTTGTATGGTGATTCCACATCGATTACACAAAACAGAATTTCAGAGGACAATCCTTTCAGTGGAATTTGCATATTGACTTCCCCTTTAGGTTTATTGGCAGTACCATTAAAACCATAGATCTTGTAAGTTGAAGGTATTAGATCTTCATCTTTTCCTCCCATAGTTTTATAAGTATGATAAAAAAGGATATCCACGGAACTTCCAAAGATCGATTAAAATTCTGTGATTGCCCATGAATTCTCGGCTTCATCATCTTCATCATCACTAGGTTTTGGGTTAATCTCCAATCTTACCACTAATGGGTTATCGTGCATCTTGCCACCCTCAGGTACTTGTTCTGCGGTGAAGGAAATAGTCTGCTTTTGCCATTCTTTTAGTGGCGATGCCTTCGCAATGTTTATTATTTCTCTATCATCGGCATCTCTTGCGAAGACCTGCTGAGAGTGTTATCATGAAAGTCTTCAATCGTTTTGTACGAATGTACAATAGAGTGACAAAACAGATTCTTTGCCTTTGCTCCAACTTCTATTACAAATGTTTCTCCTCCTTTTGTTGTATTTACCCTGCGAATTTCTGGCGGTGGTGGTAATGGTTGAGACTGAGTTTGGTTTTTGAGAAAATGATTTAGTTTCCCTTGATCTATCATTCTTTTTCTGCAATCATTTGTTGAGTGTCCATGAAAATGGTGATAAGAACAAAATTCATGACTTCTGTCGCTTGGAGGTGGTTCACTCCCCATGTTCCATGGCGCGGGTATGTTTTCCATCAAGATTATAGCTTCCCATATTTTCTCCACACTAGCATTCAGAGGTGGCATTTTGATTTCTTCCCATATTATCTTATGACTTCCCCGTCCTCTATGATGGTTTTTCCTCTGACCTCCATAAGTTTCTTGTGGCTGGTCAAGTCTTTGAATTTTGTTATTTCCACCACGGTTATAGAAGTTTCTTTCTCTCTCGAATTCTTATTAATCACGACTTCCCATAGCTACTAGTTTCTGCTGACTATCTCCCATTATCCTCTCTTGTTGTCCTTGCGAAGTGCTCGCCACTGTATGTATCAACTTAGGTAACAAGCTTGCATTCGCTGCTTTTGAACTTGTGTTCGTAACTGGGTATAATTCCATCTCATTTTGCTTTTCCTCAAGAGCAATATACTCCTCCTGAAATTCTCGCAACTCAGTCATTGTGATCATATTCTTGACTCTGAAAATTTGAATGTATATCAGATTGGTTGCGAACATAGCGTTAATGAATGATAGAATGAGATATATCTCACCCACACGACCATCCATATCACTACACATTGTCTTCCACCTCATGGTTAGATGTTTCAAACTTTCATCAACCCTTTGCTTTAACCCAAATATATCTTCAATGTCAGGTCGTGAGGAATTGTTACTTATATAGGCCCCTAAAAATGTAGCCTGCAAATGGTTGAAAGATGTTATAGTATTCTTTGGCAAACCTTCAAACCATTTCAAGGCCTCTCTGTTAAACTTGATGCAAAATATTTGCACAATGCACTTTGGTGGTATTCCTCCTAATTGTACTTCTTGTGTGAATGGAGTTTTCGCAGCTTATTCTATGGCTTCGTCCAATTGTCTCCTACCTCCTTATCTTTTATTATTTAACATTCCTCTCATTTCCGCTAACTCTCTCAAAATCTGTTCATTTACACCAGAATTTGGATCCATCGGTCTTTTTAACTCCGCTTCTCTTCTTCTGCGTTCATATCTGTTTTGATTTTCTTGTTCATCATTTTCTTCTCGTCTTTCTCTGCGATCTTCTCTTTCATTTCTTTCATGAATTCGCACACCATTATACTTCTTATTTTCTCTTCTTTGCCGCCTTTCAGCTCTCCTTTGTATTCTATCATATTCTTCATTGATATTACCATTATTGCGATTTTGTTCACGCCTTCTTTCTCGATTATCATGATTGTTCTGGCGAATTGCCTCTTGGAGCTCTTGTTCTTCCACTTATGCTCTCAGTCTTTCCCTTTCGTAAGCTAGACGTGCTTGTTCAGTGTAATGTCTTTCGATTTCATCTTCAATTATTTGTCGATTTATTTGAACTTCTCTCCCATGTAGTGTTCTTCTTCCTTCTCCCTGATTTTCTTCGCCATCTTGATTATTTCGTTCCTGACGTTGTCTATTTCCTGATTTCCGTTGTTTTGTCCATTTTGAATAATTTCACCATTTTGAATATAACGATCTTCTATTATTTCTCTTCTTTCACAACGTTCTTCGTCTGGATTTTGTATTTCCTCTCGAGTATCTTCATTAGCATTTTCTTCAGGCGAATTCGTCTTATTTCTTCTCTAACTGATCTTGAACTTGATCTTGTAGTGCTTCTTGACCTTCTATTTTGTAATCTCATGTTTTCCATCCTCAACTCATGATTTTGCCTTGTCAGATTTGCACGTTATTCTGCTTCTAATCGCCTTTCTTCATGTATTCTTTGCCTTAATGCCTCTAATGCTGCAATCTCTTCATTTCCATGAATTATTACTCCAATTACTTATTGGTCTCTCTCCTCTCGTCCATTACTTCTTAATTGCTGCTCTTCTCCCATTTCATCTACAGAATCTGATCGCCAAGTATGTACACTCACTCTGTCATAATCCACAGTTCTATTTTGTATTGGTGTACGTTGAATTGGTGGTTGAACTTGATTTTCTCCATTGTTTCTTGTGTTCACTCTTGAAGATTCCTCTATTTCATCTCTCCCTTTTCCATCAAGTCTCCCACTCCTTCTAATAGTTGTTGGTTGTTTTGATGTATTTCTTATTCTAGCCATTTTTCAACCTTAATGAGTTGTTGAAAATTATATGAAATTCTTTATCTATCACTCCAAATTCTTTCAAATCACAATATCAATCTTCAATCCCTGTTTCTAGCGCCATTATGTAGTTGCAGGAAATCCTACAATACATCCCTCACAAGAATTCATAATAATCAACACATCTTTAAGATCAACAATCACACTTTTTATTAATTGGGTTTAAGAATTTTTACAAGAAGGAAATGAAATCAAGAATACAACTGCTATCTTAAACTTTCTATTTCCTCAGAACTTTCTCTCCACCCTCAAAAGATCTCTCCCCCATCTTAAGCCTTTTCGGCTCTTTATATAGGATATTACATAGTGGGTGACAACTAAGCTGTCCTTTATTTTAGGATCTGACTTGCGATATTCTCGCAAGTATACAAGTGTTAAATTTCGCAACACTCTTAAATCTCGCTAGGTCTCCACATCTTTCTCGTGTTTAGGATGTCGTCGTCTGTTGCGTCATTTCTGTAACCAGTCTGCGATATCTTCGCAATGTGTTGTATAAAGATTTCGCAAAGGTATTGATGTTGTGATATTCTGATCCTACAATCTCTCTCCATGCCGAGTCCCAGCTGACCGCAGAGAGATAGGGATCCGTTAAGAAAATCTTCGGAGAGATTTTGATCCGTCCGAAAAAATCTCGGAGATATTCAAATCTCTCTGCAAAAATCACGGAGAGATTTTTGAGCCGTCCGCAAAAATCTCGGAGAGATTCAAATCTCTCTGCAAAAATCACAGAGGGATTTTTGAGACGTCCGCAAAAATCTTGGAGAGCTTCAAATCTCTCTGAAAAATCAAAGAGAGATTTTTAGTCGTCTTCAAAATCTCAGAGAGATTCAAATCTCTTCACAAAATCTCGGAGAGATTCAAATCTCTCCTCAAAATCTCGGATAGATTCACATGATAGGTACACGCCTTACCTAGTGCTCAAGCCTATTTCTCAGCCTCTCAAATACACTCACGGCTAGTAAATTGAGCCTGAACTATACATGGCTATTCAAAAACGTGGATAAGCTCTCTTGAGCTGCACATGCTCAACAAAAGGACCCACAAACAATAATACGGTCTTCACATGACATATGTGACCGGACATGAAGAGAGGGAGATCAACCTCAGCTTCTCTTACACTCTGCACACTATTCCTAAGGAATTCCATGCCATTTCACGTGACTCATCCTAGTCATTCTCACAAATCAGAGAATATCTCTCTATCTTGGCCAACTCGGCTAAAAAGAATATTTCTCTTTCAACACATCATCACAAAGGCTTACTCAACTTCACACAAATGGGGGGATAACAATTAGGGTTTTGTCTGGTGGTCTACGACACGTGTGAGAAATACACGGCTTATTTCTCACAGCAGAAGAGATTAAAGGCGGTGGAATAATGAGATAAACTCGACCTAGTTTATCCCTATTCCTGAAGAGACGGGAGAATTGTTCCGCACGACACGGAAATCAATCCTTATCTTCACCAACTTGAGATTAGAGAATTCAGCTATAAATAGGTCATCTATTTTCCAAGCTACGATCATCTTTCTCATAACCTCTCAGAGCAATAACTTGTTTTCTGATCTCTCTCTTCATCTGCTTCCCTCCCTAAGACCAGCCCTGTGACCGAAGCAGCCTTTGAACGGCCACTGTGCGTGGTTTAGGCGAAGACTGTTCGTGCTCAACCTCCTGAAACTCACTTTCAGAAACCCTAGAATCCCACTTTTAACCTTTCTCAGATTTTAGGTAACTACAACAGGCAATCCTCTTTATGGTTGAATCTCAGGCCTTAAGTCTTCATCTTCATGGTTAGTCCAATCCTTAGTACGATGGGTTTCTTGAATTACTATGTTATGCATAATTATGCAAGTCATCATGGTCTTATGCATTTCACGAGCACTTAGACCACGATAAGGCCCACAAATGATGGCGAACTTCCGCTTTAGAATTCCAAAAGCCCGTTCCACATCCTTCATAAATTTCATTTGTATACTATTAAAATATGAGTATGAACGACCTATGTCACCGGCAAGGAGCTGACTGTAATATTGAACTAAAGTTAACCATTTTGGATAAATTCCATCTGCAAGATTAAACCCGTGAGTGCAACGATGACCGTTGAAATTTATTGTAGAAATAATTCCATACTTTAAATCTTCAAACAAAGGCGACTTGTGTAAAACATTCATATTGTTCCGAGATCCCGGAAGATCAAAAGAGCGTGGCATATCCAACAATCATAAGAAGCATCAACCTCAAAGATAACTATTGGTTTTGCGTAGTGGCCCTTATACTGACCGGCCCAATAGTTAGGGCATCGCTCCATACCGAATGCATGCATTCAAGACTACCTAGCATTCCTAAAAATCCCCTTTCCTGATTTTTCTTTAATATTTCTCTAACATCTGCGTCAGCTGGTTTTCGTAAATAGGTTGGACCAAAATGATTAATCATTTCTTCGCAAAACAACGAAAGATACTTGTATGCAGTTATTTTGTCCGTACGAAGGTACTCATCGTTAGAATCCGGAGGTTTGCAATATCTTAGAATCCTTAAGACCGAAGTAACCTTTTGTTCGGGGTTATGACCTCTAATATTCAGTGCATCATACTGGTAACTAAATTGATGTTTTACTTGAAAAAGCTCACCAATAATCTTTAACAACAAATGTCGGGGCATGTGGAATCGGCGTTGGAAATTTTGATCTAAAAATACACAGTCAGGAAGAAAATAATCGTGCATCAGCTTCTCGTGGAAATCATCCCGACCCTGGTACGTATATCTTCTTATAAATGCTTCTCTTGGCTCTGGATCTCTAGGTATCTGCCCTGATGAATAGAGTTGCATCAAAGTGTTAATTAGTTATCTATCTTCATCTGACTCATCATCGACTTGTCAAACGCCTGAACGAATATTAGTTATTCTTCTTCAAACCGATCCATATGAATATGCACTTCTTCGTCAAAAGAATCCGTTGATTTGAAACTAGGAAATAAGTAAACCGAAGATTAAGGTATAAAAGAGTTGATAGTGTATAATTAGTGAAAAAACGACACATGGTTAAATTGAATTTAATGGGTGAATTTACAGGGAGAGGTGGTGGAAATAACCGTTACATCATTCTCTATTAAGCGATCGAGTCTCCACCGACTCCACCGCCAGCGGTATAGTTTTTACGGTTCGATAGAGACTCAATCTTTAGCTATGTTCCCATAGTGGTGTGGCCAGTAGCTGGCTTGGCAGACGAGTGGGTTAGCCACCCGATAAGATCGTAGTGTACCACGTGCCATCGGAAGACCCTGCTGCACCTTAACAAGGTTGATCTCAAGTATTTCGTCAACATTTTGAAGACAGAAGACAGTTTGGTAGAACCGTGAAGCGAAATTTCTTCTCCTTTTCATCTATTTTTTCTTGGTTCTTGTTCACTTCTTCTACTTCTTCACCTAATCGAATATCTTAACAAATTATCAATGATTTGAATTTCAAAGGTATGCATTCTCATATCTTCCTCTCTTTTTTCTTTTTCTTTTTTGGTAAACGTTAGTTCTTCTGGTTTCTAGTCGGGTTTAGACCAACCCCTAATAAGAAATTAGGGTTTTAAGAATTAAATGAATAGTTGATTCGCTTAATTGTGTTTATGCAGTATAGATAAAAATCTTCTTTCAATTGTGATCTGATTTTAACTTGTACTATAACTTAGTGAAGAATTGGTAATTTTGGTAATCAGAATTAGAATGTTGGCTGAGCTTCTGAGTCTGTTAACTAGCTCTATTTGTGGACACCAATTTATTGCAGAAACGGGAGAAATTGATTATCTACTGACCAAAGAGAAGGGACATTTTACAGTTTATTGAATTTACTTTAGATATTCACGAGGTTTTAGAACTCAAAGTAACTTGCTAGACAAAATAATACTAAAGAATAATGTGTGCCGATGCTTGGTGAAATAGAAATCATTTTTAGGTGTTGTTAACAAGTAATATAACCTGTAAAATTCTAGTGCAAATAATGTTGAATTTATGTGAATGACTACTCAGTCTGCAGTTGTTGGGAGATGAAAGAGAAAAGTACTACTTCCCCACTCAAACGCATTTTGGTGAAGTGTGCATCTCAGGTCAGTCAGTTATAATTATTTCGAGTTAAACTTTGTAGCATCTTCAGGACGTTGTAACTATTTTCCCATTCTTGTGCCTGCTTGAATATCATACGAAAGAGGGTCGAATAATTTGGCATAGTAAAGTGTATGGAAACGAGAAAACTTCATCTTAAGGTGGCTTAGATCCAGCAGATTTAAATATTGGCTGTTATTTGGTTTTAGTAAAACAGAATAATATAAGGATCAGTTGTCAATACGTATGCTCAAGTACTTAAGCGGTGAGACTCTATCTAGGTGGTGCTGTGATTGCCATTTGGCATGTGAACTGGTTGCTAATGTTTGAAATCTGGAGCTGGGCTTGAAAAATCAGATTAGTACTAGGTTTTCTGACAAGGACTTTACTTCTATTTCCTCTTGCTTAAGTAATGCATAAGATCATATTGATCATTTTATTGCAATAGGCTAGAAAAGAGCCTTAATGAACAGCCATGTGCCACCCAATCGTTCCATCATGAGTTGGATGGCACCTCACTAGCAGAGTTGGATGACATCTCACTATATCTTAACTGAATCTTTCAGTAACCAGTAAGCTTAAGTATTTAACGCATGATTAATCTATGACCATACGTTAATCCTGAATATAACTAATCCAGCTTAACTTAAGCTTATCAAGTATTAGCATAAACTAAACTTGATTTGTCGCTAAACAGCAAAAAAACCAACAAGGAAATTTTATGTTCCTAGGTGTACTGGTTGAGTGCGTTGTTTGCTAATTATAATACCAGTTCTGCAGGCAAAAGCATATGGCAGCTGTGTTGCAGAAAAGGTTCCACAGGTTGACCATAATATGTGCTCGAAGGAATTTCTTGCACTAAAAGCATGCATGCAGAGCGTGGTATGTTTGCATACTTGGTAACTAGACCAGTTGTGTTTCTGTCACTCTGTTGCACTCCAACTGTTTATTGCATTGCTTAACAGGTTCGAGGAAAGGCTTAAAGTTGAAACTGTATTTCGTCAGTCTACAGATTAGGAGGTAAGTCTAGAATGTCAGATTCAGAGGCAAATTAATCTCAAGCCTGATAATTAGTTCTCTACCATTCAGTTGATAAAGATGACTCTGCAGCTTCTTTGATTAATGCTCTTTTGAGCTTTCTTGCTGTTTCACGCATGTTGAAAATTATATTCTGTTCCAGAAGCTCACAGGTAGCAGGATTTGGGATTGGCCAGAATAAGTGTTACGTGGTTAAGTTGTTTAAAAGAGGACTATAATATGTTTGGAAAAGCACTAAGGGTGCTACCTAGTGTAGGCTTAAGTGGATCTGGTGCTCTGTCACATGTTTACATTCAACACCCTCCCTTGAGATGCCGAGTTCCTGGGTCAGTGGGTCTATTCTACGATGATGCGAATAAATTAGTACTGTCCGCAACAGCTGGCCAGGTATTACTGTTGGTGGATATCAACGTTGCTGTTCTTATTACTAGATCTGTAGCAATTTAACAAGTTTGAAATATTTTACAGGTTTTTGCATGGAAAACCAATTCACTTGCCCAGCAAAGTACTCCCACCTCTGATGCTGTAGGGGAAGGACCTGTTCTTTCTATTCGGTATTCTTTAGATGGAAAGGTAATAGCAATACAAAGGTCAAATCTTGAGATCGAGTTCAGAAATAGAGAGACCGGGGAGGCTTTTGTTCAGAAATGCAAATCAGAATCTGAGAGCATACTGGGATTCTTTTGGACAGATTGCCCAACATGTGATTTAATTATCATCAAAACTTGGTATGTGCTGGAAAAGTTTCTACATTTAATATAAATATTCGAGGCTATTCCAGTATGCTAGCATGTTCTTCGATTTATCTACTTTTGAGTATTTTGGACCTATGCTTTAGAAAGAAAAACAACTGTTGTGCAGTGTGCACTGAATACTAAATGGCAGTTTTCTTAAAAAATTAACCTTGAAGGGCCTGTGTGCAAGTTCTTTTTCCTTATTCTGGTTCAACCCCGTTACGACTTACCTTGCTTTCTTTGCGTTCAATCACAGTGGATTGGATTTGTGCACTTATGAACCTGGCTTAAAAGCACTACGTTTGGTGGACACGAGGAAACTAAACGTGAACTGGTATGTTTATACACACGAAAGTCGGATGATTCTTCTTGCGTCCGGGATGCAAAGCAATACTTTCACCGCATTTCAGGTACAAGATACATACTACTAGATCTGAGATCAGTACTCATTAAAGTATTTATTTGATATTGTTAAAGCTTGCTTCACTATATTAAATTATTAACGTTTCTATTCTCCTGCTGTCCAGCATATTTTTGTTAGAGGGGAATGCCATTTAATTTTCTTAAGCAAACATGCTCTTGTATAATGTTGATTTTTGTTTCATTTTACTCCATTACAAACAAAATTGTTTTAGAACTGTAGTTAGCCTTCCGCTCTGGAGCACTTAATCCATGTTAGTAGGTTTTCCTGTTTCACCCGCTACTTCTCCTTCTCCTGGAGCCCAAAACCAAGTGTATTCTTTGGGAAATGCACTTCGGTTCTGCTTCTCTAGTTTTTTATGTTGAAAGAGTTGGGAGTCGTGTTGGATCACTTCTGGCCCTCTTGGATGATAATTTTGATGTCTATTAAAATTTACACATAAATTTTAGTATGCCTGTGCTTGTCTAAACCGAGTCTTACCTCTTTCATATCAGTTTTCCTCTGGAGGAGTCATTCGCTTGCCACGGTTTGAGATGGCAATGACTAAAGCAGAAGCTAACCAAAAACCTGTTCTGTGTGCAGAAGATCTGCATATAATTACTATGTAGGTCTTCTCGGTCCTCTTATGTAGTAGATAAATTTCCCCCATTGTTATCAAGGTTATGGTATCAGTAACATATAGCACTGTTCTTTTTAGACTCATTCTTGTTTATATTTCCAGCTATGGTAGGATATACTGCTTGCAAGTTGATAGGGTTGCAATGCTGCTCCATTTTCATAGGTTTTATCGTGATGCTGTCATGCAACAGGTATGTCATGTATGTTTTTTGTGAATTGATAGCAACTGGGTTGACATGCATTATTATACTTATCTTAATACTTTCTTATGTGAAAAAATTGTCAAGTAGAGATAACATTTAACAAGATTATTGTGTAGCACATGCACAAATGTGTTATCAGATCCCTATTGGTTTGTTCGCTGCATCTTGGGAATACCTATTCGATCATCCTTTTGGCTTTTAGACAAACACATTTTTCTTAAATAATTGTCATTGAGTATACACTTTACTAGTGCTTGTGAATTTGTTTGCAGGGTTCCTTTCCAATTTATTCTAGCAAGATTGCAGTCAATGTGGTTGATAATGTTATTCTTGTCCATCAAGTGGATGCGAAAGTAGTCATAATGTATGACATAATTTCAGATTCTCACGTTCCGATCTCTGCTCCCCTTCCTCTTTTGCTGAGGGGTTTGCCTAGGGTTTATGGTTCTTCCTCTGGGTTTAGTAATATGGACGCTGTTGATTTGGAGACAAATGAAATCCGTGATCACGAAGATGTCATATACGGAGATGGTTGGACTTTTCGAACTCCCGACCTTATTTGTGATGCCGCTCATGGTACTTTGTGGAGGATTCATTTGGATCTAGAGGTAATCTTCTGTTCACCAAGTTGTAGAGTGTGATTTTTCGCCCTTTGTTTTGAGTGTAAGTACTAACAAAAGTATGTCTGCTTTAGGCAATCGCTGCCAGTAGCTCTGAAGTATCTTCGGTTCTAGAATTTCTGCAGCGCCGCAAGTTGGAATCCGTTAAGGTATTGCCTTCATGAAAATTTGCACTTTATGTCTTATGGATCTAGCCTGAGACTTTATACCGTAATGCATACTTGATTTGTATTTTCAGGCTAAGCAATTGTGTCTATCAATAATGCGCACTCAAATTCTAGAACGACAACCTGTGCCAGTGGTTTCTAGGGCGATAGACACGCTTGTCATGTCATACTTGCACTCGGTGAAGATGGGAATTTCCATTCAGGGAGGTGAAAAGACTGTAACTTCTGATAACCAGCTATTTGATGATTCTAGGTTTCTGATTAATGTAGCAACAAATAGTGCAGATATACACAGAAATTCAATTAAGCATGGACCTGTGAGTGGAGGAGAACGTGAATACCGACAATCCATTAGTGGAGATGTACAGACAGGATCTACTGGTCTTACCACAGGTTCCTTGGTGAATATTCGATCATCAATAGGTTCTGATGCTGGGGAGAATGTGAACCTGGAATTACTTGGATCTGGTTCTGGTGATTCTCATACAGCTGCCGACATTGAGCAACCTCTACAGCCACAAGGGTCTGGATCAGGCGAAAACCAATCTGAGTCTGACATTCCTGGGCTACGAGAGCTACAGGTTGCATCAGCAGCAATCTCACCTAATGAAATGTATCAATTTATATTTGCTCCAGTCGAGGAAGAGATGGCAGGGGACCCTGCTTACTTAGTTGCCATCATCGTTGAGTACTTGCGTAGGTAAAGCACTAGTACCGACCCTATGTTAGTCCATAACTTTTGTGACCCTTAGAAGATAACCCCGGCGCTAAAAGCATGGTATTTATGTACTAATTCAAGTAGCTGTTGATCTCTGTTTTGATCCATAAGTAGACACCATATCTTTCTTGGGTTTGAATGAAATTTTTTAATTTGCTTCTGTCCTGCAGTGCTGCTTCAGAAAAACTTAAAGTGCATCCAAATCTTAATATGATGACCATACAATTGCTTGCACGAAGTGAACGCTTTGCAGAGCTTTGGATGTTTGTCTTGAACAAGGTTGGTCTGTCTTCTTATGTATGTTCTGTATGTCGAGTCTTAAGGAACTAACACAAGATTGAGCTTTTTAGTGATATTGGAAGACAAATCAATTAATCAAAGAAATAATAAATAAATAAAACGACTTTGCATTGTTTTAGGCTAGTTGTACCCGAGTCTTAGCCAGAAAATAATATCTTACTTGACACCAAAATGACGATTGATTGTGACTGTAGGCATTATGGGCATACTTCATATTAGCAGACAAACTGAACATGCTGGCCAACTGAGTTGGGACCAGGTTTTTGGTCTGACAAAGAGCCAGTTTTATGATGTGCATGTGTTTCTTCTTTGTTTGTCATGCAGATTGTTGAACCCTCAAAGGAAGTTGCATTACAACTCTTAGAGTCGGGACGTCAGAATTTTATGACAAGAAAGCTGGGTATGGATATGTTAAGGAAGTTAATGTTACATCATGACTATGTTCTCCTACTAGTTCAAGATGGCTATTATATTGAAGCTCTTCGCTACGCACGGAAGAACAAGGTATATGATTCCTTCAGATAACTAAATTTTTGTAAAAATAATAGAGCAGAGTTCATCTAATGAAACTTCTGCATTATCCATCCTCAGATCCTGACATGCATCTTCACTTGGTTGTTTTGAGATCAATTTATATTAGAACAACTTTTTGAGCGGTAAATCATAATGATGATTTTGTGTATAATTGTAACACATTTAATGTCGGTAAATATTGCAGGTCATTTCGATTCGCCCTTCAATGTTTCTTGAGGCTGCAGTCTCTTCCAATAACTCGCAGCATTTAGCAGCAGTATTAAGATTCTTCGTGGATTCCAATCCCACCTTCAAGAACACTACAGACTACAGCATGTACCGCCGTATTCTGAATGAAATGAGCTCAGTCGCAGCTGCTTGATTCTGATGTATAGGAAGACCTTCAAATGACAGGACCAACCCTGCGTGGTATAAGCACCCTGCACATTTTTTCTTACATGTGAAGGCCAAAATACTGATTCCTTTCATGAATCATGTACGACTCTAGTTAGAATGAAAGATTTACAATACGTCCCTATATTTTTTTCTTGATGATTGTTCTTCAAATATTAAAGCATAGTATATTTTCAATGCTTTTTTCTTGAAAGTGTCTTCTAAGGAAGAGTGGGGTAGTTGTAATTTCAGTTATATTATTTTCAATGATTTTGGCTTTTGTTATTTTGAGAACCTCTTCTATAATTTACAACATCTGGAACTGGCATTTATCCTGTTTCTACATTTCAGAGCTTACTTCTTCTGTCTTTCCTCTTTTCTTTCTATCAGTGATTCTAGTGTTGGCAATTGGCAGTCAACACACTTTCCTTTGAAGACACTTTCAAGAACTATCTGTTTCAAGTCTATTTGGGAGGGTATTTTCAGGTCCTAAACTTTAGGATTAGTTTAATTTTCTTCCCTTCCCTTCTCTCAATTTCTGTTTTTTTTTATAAGAAAAGATAACTCCTTAATTAATTGTAAAACTTTTGTTCATTTGTTGGGTGTTGGGACGCGGATGCGACGCGGATGCGGATGCGGACACTACGAAATTCTCAAAAAACTAGGATGCGGACACTACGAAATTCTCAAAAAACTAGGACGTGGACACGTATATACATATTTTATTTATATATTATTTTTGTAGTGATAAAGGTGAAACAATAGAGAAAGAGGCAGAGTTTCTTATTGACCATCAGCAGGGTTATATGGATACAGTAACATTATATATACATGGAAAGACAAACCCTATGTATCTAGTTGGGCCGCACATATATGGGTCGTAGGCCCTACAACACTCCCCCTTGTGCGGTCCAATAGAACTTCATATGCAGTGCTTCACATTTAGTGCTTCGAATATAGTTCTTCAAATGTCGTCCTCTTCTTGATGACTTGTGCCGAAATCAATTGCCTCATTAAAACTTTGACAAGGAAAAACCCTGTGGGACAAAACCTTGGTACAACTCTACACATGTAATACTTCACATGTTGTCTCGTACTTTACATGTAGTTCATCACATGCAATACGATCTTAAAAGACCGATGAGTCTAAGTTAATTGCCTCGTTAAAACTTCGTCATGGAAAACCCAAAGGGACAAATTCTGAACTAAAGAAAAAGAGTACAATATTAAGCAAACTTAGAACAAAGTTGGACTCGAATATGTTGCCTCATTAAAACTTTGACAAGGAAAACGCAGTGGGAAAAAACCTTGACGGAGGGAAAAGAGTACAACGTGACAAATGCAAGTAAAGGTGAACCGCTGCAGATGATCACTTTGCTCCATTGAAGTTGACTAGTTGCTTTACAACTCTTAAGGAAGAAAATCCTCGTGGGAAAGACAATAGCCTTAGTTGGGAAATTACATTCCCGGTGTTTGTCGTTGTCGCATTAAAAACCTTGTCGAGTAACAAAACCCTGTGGGAAAAAGTAACCTCGGTGATGGAAAATAGTTCAACACACCATTAGATGCTCCCCCTGATGTCAGACAATTTTCATTAGTCTAATGCGGTCAAAAGGAGTTTATCACACTTTACTTTGGTGACTTCAATGTTTATAAGACCATGTTGTTGATTCTGGAAGTTACGTTGCTTAATGGAATATTGCGTTTCATTTCTTTGATTCAGATATTTTTAGTAATATCAACGCGATCTTTATGTCTTCAATGTTCAACATACTTGATGTTTTTAGTGTTATCTCGCTAAAAACCTTGTCGAGTAACAAAACCCTTTGGGAAAAACTATTCTCGATCGAAGGGAAAAAGAGTACAACACGGCTTCAATTTCGAAGTAAAATATGTCGACATCATATCCTTGGATCCTCCCCCTGATGTCGGCATCTCCCCCTGATTACTTTCAAAGTTGTTCCAGACTGTTCCTTTAGTCATGTACTTTTCAAAACTGAATATCGGTAATGACCTAGAAAATAGTTTACCGTATCTCCCCTTGATTACTTTCTTTGGAGAAGAGATTCTTTTTCCTTTATAATCAACAACTTTTGGATTGCACTTTCATTAGCATTCCTTTTAATGTCTTTGCCGGGATAAAACACATTTATATCAATGGTGACCTTTAAGTACATGATAACATTCATTATACCATTCCAAAGACGTTGCGTTGGCGCTGAGCTATATCTAGCTAACAAGTTCATTGAGGATGTAACATTTGGTCGAGTATATTATGCTAAGTACAATAATGCGTCTATTATACTTAGATAAGGAAAGTTCATCTCCCAACCCAACTTCGTCATCTTCCTTTAGACGAATTGGCCATTTATGTACATTTGAAACTCGACTAATCATGGGAGTGCTAGCAACATGCACGTCCTTGTTAAATTTCCTAACAATGGATATATGCAGACTGGTGGAATAATATACCACAAGCTCGGTCTTCTATTTTAGAACATAGATAAGATCGAGATTTCCCAGGATTTTCATCTCAAATTCAGATTTTAAATAGCTTGTAAGATCTCTTATTCCATTAAGAGTACTTATCATGTCCATACCGTCGACATATATAGATAGCTATAATTCTGAATCAGGAACTTATTTAATACGCATGGCACGAAACCTTACTTGTTTATCCCTTCCCAATCAAATAGTCACTTAGACGGGTATACCACATCCGCCCGATTGCTTCAATCTATAAGTGAGCGTTCTATCTAACTGTTAACGCACTCTGTGGTTTAGGGTCACTTGATTTGGACAACAAAAGGCTATCAAGTACTTTTGTAAATATCTTCTATCTCTTGATTCTTTCAGAGATACATAATAACCACATACATATGTCGCATTTCAAGTCCTTTTGAAATTACCAAGCTAACTAAGTAGCGGAGCGCTACAACGTTCATTACAAGAGAACAATTCCAGGGATTTCTGAGAAACCTCGCGCCACAAGGCGAGTCTTTATACTTTAAGAATGCTTTCTTCTCATTATGCTTTGTGACAAATTAATCATGTATGTCCAATAGGCTTAACACTTGGTTGGTTAGCACTACCACACCAAATACATGTATATCTGCCAAAGAACTAAATTCTACCTGGATTGTGTAGGACGAATATGCTATTTATTTGAAATTAATCAAAATAAAGCATGGTTCGATCTCATTGTGCTCTACTTATGGAGCAACTATTTATGGATTATATCATCATTGTGCACGCATGATCCTTCCATTGACTCATGTGCATTCTCATAATCCGTCGGGATTTCATTGTTCTCTAGAATCATTAAAAACTTCGGAGCGTCCTCCAGTTTGATTCATGGACATATTCAGAGACAATCTTATGAGATGATTTCTGATGATATAAGTAAGTTGTACCTTCCTCGCCTACTTCCTTTCTAGGTAAGGATTGATCGAACCAAGTGGTCTCTCCAACTTCCTTTATGGAGCCACGGCCTCAGCCACACTTCCACTAAGTGTAGTTGCAACACCTTAGTCTATGGTGTATATCCCTTATTGAGTATTTGTAACCTTTCAGATAGGTTTGCAGGTGGTATGTGTGATCTCATCACTTTAGCGACATCAATGTACATTCTGAAAATTGATTATTCTTTCACTTCACATTTACATTTGTGGAGCACAAGAATCAATATGAGACACAGTGGGAACACACCACAAAAATTCTTGTTGTTCCCTTAGAAATAATTTTTCTTATCTCCCCCTAACGACGGGAAGACTGTGTCATTAAAATGATAACCCGCAAATCTAGCGGTAAGAGATCTCCTGCCAAAAGTTTTAAAATGCGGATAATTATTGGGAATTCATTTCCAACATAACTACTTAACAGTTTTGAAGACCCATCATAGTACAATGTGGAGTCGTAATGGCACATATATAGTGCAACCAAAAATGCGTAAGAACACGAATGTCAGGCTTAAATCCAGTTACCAACCAGTGCGCGAGAAAAGGTTGACTAATATTGGGTTCAAAAACGAATTAAGTAAGATGCGTGTAATATTGCATATCCCCAAAGCAATAAAAGATAGGTTGGTACGCATAACCTATTCCTTAGGTACCATTTGTAACCTTTGATGGTAGCCTTTGCGAGACCATTGGGTATAAGATGCTCTATATTGATCCTATTAAACATGCAATATTCATCAAGTCCTTTTGATGTAAATTCTCTAGCATTAATAAGGGTGGTGAGCCTTTGCACTTTGTATTGTGTAATATGTGCTAGGAGTTTTTAAACGTAAATTTCTTGGGAACAATAACTAGTCCAAAATGTCAAAACATTCACCAGAGCCATAAGTCACTTTAATGGTCCATATTATGCGCGAATATTTTTCTAAATTTCGCCTTGTTATCTTTGTAATATCGATTGTTTACCATTTGCATCTTAGGATGGTCTCGATCCTGTTTTACTGGAGACTTTGTAAAATGAGTGATACGCTCTCTTACTTAAAAGCATCATGGGAGGGAGGAGGGGGTTGTGCATCTAGTACTTTAGAAAATACTTATTGAGAGATATGTCGTTACTTCGCATTCTGTCAATCTTTTTCCTGTTTTTGTTCACTCAAATAAAGTGATGTTAGCATGAGTCCTTTCAAAACGATCATCATGTCACAACCAAAGTTGCTTTATGGTTATGCCCAAATCCTGTATGAGTCAATTACCAACATTTCATCGTCGGAGTCAATATGGATTCAATAATCCAAATACTATAGTGATTTACATTTCACTAGATTGACTCATTAGTTTCTCTAAAATATATTCCCTTCCAAATATATTAAAGACTATAAAAGATGCAATCAATTACATTCTCATCACAGTGAGGTTCCACATGATATCCATTTGCATGGGTTTCTTTGGAATTTAACAAGGTGTGATTATCTCTCGGTACATATAGAGATTTTGTGACGTATTTGTTCTATCTTGAAAACAAATTTTTGAGTAGTGTTGCACTCGATGATCCAATCCTTGTAGTCACGTTATAAGGAAATAGTTAAATAACTAGTTTAAATTCCTTAAGCTAGTGGAAGAAAAACAACTATGAGTTAGACATTTGGGTCTTGAGAGTTTTAATAAGTGGTGTGGCCTTATTACGTAATAAAAGTGGGATTCAACTCAAGTACTTTAGACTGAATATATATTACGTCTCACCCAATATATCTCAAGTGCTTTGGAGAATTTATGTCTCGTGTTTTCATTCCATAGGTGCAGATATTAGATCTAGTTCAACTGAATAAGATAGTCAATTGGCCCGGCAAAGTTCTTGTTGCCATTAAAGTTGATGTGAAAATTGGTTGCTACCATGATACACACATTACATTGTATATGTCAACACCTATGACCAGGTGCATTTCCAACTCTTTCATTTATGATGGGAGCTAGAATTACATCGTAGCTTCATCGCATATTCTGCTGATACCTGTACTTTGGTGTCATTACTACTGGGAAAAAACACATCTTTGTCTCATGATATATATGTCCCTTTTCACATGCTTTATATGAGTCATTACGTCTAACCCTTATTACTTCGGGGTTCTTTTCATTTTCAATTTGGCTACATTTAGCTTAATTTGAGAAATTTCTTTATCTCAATAGGACAAGAGAATCTTACTACACATGTCAACCACTTACGTTAGGTTGAATATATTACTAGAGATAGTTCTCTTGTTGTCATACTTCAACATATACCGGTTCGTTAGTATCATGGATGAAGTAGAGAAATGGAAATTTTCTAACTCATATCATCTTTTGTGAGTTCTTCCACAAAAATTGGAATACATGTGATTTTATTTGAACGTATCTTTGAAACTACTGACAGATTAATAGTCGAGCAAATGGATTATATTCCACGGAACATTCAAATTATGGGAAGAAAATATCAAGTACGCAATAATGGTCCAAGTACTTCTAAACCCCAAATAAATACATACATTGGAATCCAGTTGGTACAACCAATTGAACAAAAGATAAACATCATTCAACCATAGCCACTATCATATTCAAGAGAACAAAATAACAATAAAACCAAAATTCTTAACGGTCGAGATTAACAATCATAGTTTAAGTTGACCGATTATATGATATGCACTTATCAAAAAAAATAGACAGAACCATATATGTTCTAAAAACAGCTAAATAGATAAGCGTAACAAATATTCAATGTAAAATCCCACATTAGTTGGTTACATACCTCTATTTTTGGTTCCCGTTATATGTAGACAGAACCGGAATAGTTTTCGCCGAGCACGGTCCAAAGAAAGAACAGGAACGGAACAGCTCAGAACAGGATGGATCGGGACCTGAGCTGGACAGGGACCGGGTTGGAGATTTGCACGCCTTTTCTTATCATCGGAAGAACGCCAGCATACAGGTTTCTCTCCCATATTTCCCGACGATCTAAATCTAGATCCACAAAGAACAAATCCCAAAATTACAAACGGTAATCACCAAAATAATCAATCAAATAATTAGTGATTAGTACCGAAATAATCAACCAAAATAATTAGTGATTCATACATACAGATCAAATAATAATGATTCATACATACACAATACCAAAATAATGAGTGATTCATACATACAATACCAAACCAATAATCAAAATAATTCTTGATCACAAACTTTTTCATTAATTTAATTAACCAAAATAATCTTAATTCATAAACCCAACGTATGTGCCAAAACCAAAAAATGGGAAAAGAAATAAAAAATCCAACTTAGCTTATTTGTTTTCGGCGCTGATGGAAATCATCCATATAGAAAAAAAAAAAAAAAAATTAATCAATCGCATACAGATCTGTGGTACAGCTTCGTGTTGATAACGTTTTGTAGTGATAAAGGTGAAAACAATAGAGAAAGAGGCAGAGTTTCTTATTGACCATCAGCAGGGTTATATGGATACAGTAACATTATATATACATGGAAGACAAACCCCATGTATCTAGTTGGGCCGCACATATATGGGTCGTAGGCCCTACAACAATTATTTATATATACAAATAGTATTTATATATAGTCTCTTAAAGGAGAGATCTTATAAGGCTGATTTTTTGTCATGTTTTTGCACATCTTATCAAACTTGTTTTTTGAACATGATTTTCTTCATTTGTTTCATCTTCAATCTCAATTTATTAAAATCTTTGTGTTCTTGGACCAAGTCTGAACCCTTTTGCATCGTACCACATGGGTAATCGTTCTTCTCGTTAAATTTCTCTCATTTACTGTTCAGTTTAGACCTTTGATTTGTGTATCTAGGGACTTTTTTAGTGTTTTTGAAATTGTAATCTTAGAATCGCTCTAAATTTAGAAATACCCAAATGTAAAATTTGTGAAGTGTTAACTTTGACATATTGTTGTAAGTTTCTTAAAATATATTGAATCTTCAGCTTTCTTTGCTAAACCTAGAGGTCCAACTGATATGCATATTACGTTGCATTTTTGAAAAGGACCACCCAGTATTTCACATATTCTTATGTTTTCTTATTCCCTGATTCATTAAAACTTCTCCTTTACTAATCAATCAAACAAAAACTTCTTCTTTACTAAACTTTAATATTATACCACACTTTTTTCTAGAGTTGTGGTCGGTCCATTCCAAAATATTACTAATAATTTTCACCACTCATTACAGATTTAAGGTTCACTTAAAACATACCTAAAATCCCATATTTATCCCATGTGGTACCGCTTGTTCCTATAGAATGGAATGAAAGTATGATACTGTATTATCAATAAGAAACATATTTAATTCAAAATAACTAAATATAGGAGTATTAATTTTGATTAAATTGATGAACAATAATTTCGTAATTATCTGAAAAAATAATAATAATTATGATGCATAAATTTACCAATAATTTTTGGATGGTCAATGAGAACACTTATCCAGTTTAATCAAAAAAAACAAAAATGAGAAAACTTGTCCTCCGTATCAGCTTTAGCTTAGTTTGGAATGACCCATGAGAAGTTGTGTCAGAAAATAAAAGTAGTATATGATTTATATATAATCTCCTAAAGGAGAATTCTTATAAGGCTGATTTTTTGTCATGTTTTTGCACATCTTACTTGCTTTGAACTTGATTTTCTTCATTTTGTTTCATCTTCAATCTCAATTTATCAAAATATTCGTGTTCTTGGACCTCGTTTGAACCCTTTTGCATCGTACCACATGGGTAATCATTCCTATCATAAAATTTCTCATTTATTGTTCACGTTTAGATCTTCAATTTGTTTCTATAAGGACTTTTTTAGTGTTTATGAAATAGTTGTACTCTTATAATTGCTCTAAATTTAGAAATACCCAAATGTAAAATTTGTGAAGTGTTAACTTTGACATATTGTTGCAAGCTTTCTTAAAATATATCGAATCTTAAGCTTTCATTGATAAACCTGGATGTCCAGCTGATATGCATATCACGTTGCATTTCTGGAAAGGACCACCCATTATTTCACGTATTCTTATGTTTTCTTGTTCTTTGATTCATTAAAACTTATTCTTTACTAACCGATCAAACAAAAACTTCTTCTTTACTAAACTTTAATATTATATCACACTTTTTTCTAGAGTTGTGATCGGTCCATTCCAAAACATTACTAATAATTTTTACCACTCATTACAGATTTAGGGTTCACTTAAAACATACCTAAGATCCCATATTTATCCCGTGTGGTACCGCTTGTTCTTATAGAGTGGAATGAAAGTATGATATTGTAATATCAAGAAGAAACATATTTAATTCAAAATAACTAAATATATTAATTTTGATTAAATTGATGAAAAATAATTTCGATGTATTATCTTGAAAAAAAAGAAGACTATGATGCATAAATTTACCAAATTTTGGATGGTCAATGAGAACGATTATCCAGTTTAATCAAAAAAAGAAAAATGAGAAAACTCATCCTCAATATCAGCTTTAGCTTAGTTTGGAATGACCCATGAGCGAATTTGTGTCAGAAAATAAAAGTAATATATGATTTATATGTAGTCTCTTAAAGGAGAAATCTTATAAGGCTGATTTTTTGTCATGTTTTTGCACATCTTATCAAACTTGTTTTTTGAACTTGATTTTCTTCATTTTGTTTCATCTTCAATCTCAATTTATCAAAATCTTCGTGTTTTTGGACCTGGTATGAACCCTTTTGCATCGTACAACATGGGCAATCATTGTACCTGCATTTTGTAAACCAATATCAAAGGTCTTCGCTCCTGTCTCGTGATTCACTGTGCATTTGAGATGAATAAATGAGGGTCATTCTTTGTTCAAAAAGAGACCTATAATAATTAGATATCACAACTAATATCGTAGAATAAGTATCTTCTTTCGTGAGTAAGAAGTCAGGAAACTCCCATGCTTTCCGTTGGTCAACAACCAAATTTCTCATTTACTGTTCACGTTTAGATCTTCGATTTGTGTACGTAGCGACTTTTTTAGTGTTTTTGAAATAGTTGTACTCTTAGAATCTCTTTAAATTGAGGAGAGTCTTCATCCGGATTTGTGATGTAAAAAAAGGGTCATTCGCTTAAGCGAAATCTGTCTAGTAGGCGGAGGCGGATGTTTAGGTCTGATGTTGACAATTCAAAGGAGTAGGCAGTTTTTATAAGTTATTAACTGACTGTGCAAATTGGAAAGTATTGCAAGCATTCCATGGAGGGAGTTCTTTGATTTGATATGCTAAAGCAAAAACCTTTTCACAAATTGAATTCCTTCATATGATCGAAGAAACCATGTCCCAATTGGGATAAAGACTACCCCATGAATCAAAACAAACCTGAATCAAACAAATTGAAGAAGAACAATATCAACTTTTGTGTTTAATGGAAAAAAAAACTTTAATAAACATACTTCCTTATTAACATAATGGAAGAGATAAGTAGATAATCTTCCTTTGTCGGTTTTACATAATTGGCCAAACTGAAGCCTAATTATAATAACAAAAATAAGATAAAAGGATCACTGAGATAGGAAGAACCAAGGTGAAGTTACTATCCAAAATTATCATACTCCCATGTTACAAATGCCCAAACCACACTGGAATACAAATCCCTGATACACACAACCATCAAAATTATTAGCTAAAACCCTACTCGAACCGTGGCAAAATTGAAAAAAAAATTCAAATGTTTTCACTCACTTACTAACTTAACAATGCAATGCAGTGCCATTCTCTAATTTCTTGTAAATTGGAACGCTTTCGTTCACACAGAAGGTACCAAAAGTACGAAGCACATAATCTCTTAAAAATTGCAACATCCACATATGGCAGGCGCAATATTGCTAAATTATTGGAAATTGACATTGAAAGTGTATAGGTTAAAATTACATAAAGGGAATATATGTAGTCAAATCTCACCCCATAATGTTATCGCCTTGACCCCCGCTGCAGCTTAAAGTCAGTTAACCTTGGTTACCCTACAAAGCTTCTTTTATATTGCCATACAATTTTTGTTCTTTCTTTTTCTGTACAATGCGCTCTTGCTCTATCTCACATGGTGATTTTCTCTTCCTTTCGGTCTTTGATATCTTGCTCTATGATCGCTGTCGTATGCGTCAAAAATAATTTCACTTTCCTAAAGTATATGATAAGAAAGAGTTCGTTTCCACATAGAGGCGATTGTAGTTATTACGTATTCAATTTCTTAAAGTAACCAATTGGGGGGATTTCTTATTTCTATTTAAGCAATAAAAGGAAATTAAAACAAAGTAAATTGTATAAAGTAATCAATGGAGAAAGATATTGGTTAAGGAATTCATCTTCAATCTTAGACATGTGCTTGCATATACGATTAGAATTACGATTTAATCTCTTGTGTTATCAAAAGCCTAGAGAATCAAGAAAGCAAGATAATCTATTAATTTCCCAAGTTCATCAACACACACATTAGAGCTGCGTATGTGAATTCTACCTAAAGAATAACCTAACGCCTTGCGCTAATCAAGTTCAATTCCTAGGAGCATTAAGTTTCAGAAATAGGCTAATCAATGCAATTGTCATGCGTTGCACATAAAAATTAGGACAATGGTAAAACTCTACATATGATTACGAGAGTGTATCACTACAAACCGTAAACATATCATGCTACTTGTATTCAGGGTTATCGCTCGATGAAAAACCCTAAAATAGCTATGGACTAAGATGCAAGTTCAATTAATTGGCCACTTAACTAATCAAACATCATAATCCTATCACAATACTTCAATCATGTGATCATAAAAACAGTAGAGAATTGAACGATAATCAAGAGAGAAAACTAACGCATAAAGCAAACACAAGTTTTAGAAATAGGACTACATCCTTAACCAATAATATAGAATTTAGCTACTCATAGTTATGGAGTTCATCACCAAAAATATAAGTTGAATAAAGAAGAAGATGAACAAAAGCAAACCCTAGTTGCGTAAACAAAAGCGGCTCTCCAAGTTCCCAAGAATAAGATGATCTCCAAAAGTTGTAGAATTCTTCTTTTATAGCTTTTCCTTTCTTCCAAAATTAGGTCAAGTCTTCAAAGTCCATTAGATAAAAATCCACCAAGCCCATAAGAGGGAGAAACCCGTGTAGAAAATATGTCCAAAAAGTCTTCACCGGAAAACTGGTGTTGTGGCCGAAAATCGGCCGGAGAGGTGGCCGGAAATCGGCTCCGGTGACCGGCAAAGTCCGCCCGGTCACCGGTCAACGAGTCGGATCGGGTCAACTCGGTCAAGGTATAGTCTGCCGAGTTAACTCAGAGTCAGACCGAGTCAAGGTGTGAGTCAGGCACTGACTCGGCTAACTGAGCTGATTTGGCCTTGGCTCAGGCCATTGCACAAAGCTTGTCTTGTGTAGCACAATCTTTGTGTTGTAGCCTTACACCTCCAGCTGTAATGGCTGTGCACTCTGCACACTGCAATCCAACATTAAATCCATTCTTGCCTCCTCAATCCACCTCAAATCAAGAACAACACACGGCAAAGCATCGTTTCTTCCATCAGCTGTGACTTCACGGCATTCAACTTGCTTGGCACAGCAGCTTAACCTGCAACTGTAGTACCATTAGCACACAGTCACCATCAGAATATCACTATGAACATCATCCAAGTCTCATATCTTCTAACTCAGCTCACATAGCAGCATCTCCTCTGAATCTTCTCAATTTAATTCCTTTGCCATCTATATTGCAGCATCAGCACAACCCAGATCATCTCAACCATTTGCAGCTGTAGACACATTCCATGGCACAACTAAACCTTGCCTGCAACAGCTGCAACCACCAACAAACCATCATCCCTGTTATTTGAGCTCCAACACAGTCCCAGCAACACCAGCTTTACAGCTTCACCACTTGAGACAACAACATTCCAGCACCAGTTTCCCTCCATTTCAGTTCCATTGTATCATATGCAATACGCCACAGCAAGACCACCCCCTGCAATTCACACATATACAGGAATAGCCTAGACATACATCTAAGCTTCTTTGGTAGCTTCTCAGCCAAAAACACCACCATTGCAACCACAGCATCAACTTCCAAATTCCTATAACTTCAACACAGCTGCACTATCTCAGCACCAACACCTGCAGCTTCGACATTCATTTAGCTGTACCATTGCAGAACACCTCCAACTTCTCATTGCCTCAAGCCATGTATTCTTCACTGAGTTCTTGCCTTGACCAGCTGCAACTGCACTATCACCTGCAATCCAGACCCATCTTCTCATTCTCAATGGCAACAATCAGCAGCATCAAACACCTGAACTGCACCTTCATCTCCATTTCAACTTGCCAATTTCTCTCACTCACTGTCTCAAATTCCACCAAACATAAGACCCTTCACAGCAGCACCTTTTAATCCACCAGAGCCATATCCTGTCATTATACCCTGATTCACTCTTCCATGGCTGACCCATTCAAATGCCATGTGTTGTTCTAGCACCAGCAGAAACAAACCCTAAACAAGCTTCTACCAATCTTCAATTCCATTCCACAATTTCAGTACCAACAAGCACAGCACCATCTAGTCCCTTGCAATTCATGACTGCTGGTCATCTTCCCTGCACTTCCATCCTCAACTGCAATGCATTGAAGCCAACCTGCAATAACAGCTCAGCCCATTTTTAATATCCATCTAAACCTCAGAGCAGCAACAACTTCTCTCTGTTCTTCCAGATTCAACCATCAAAACCTTATTGAGTTCAAGAATTGATAACCCATCTTCTCTGTGTATCAACACCACCAGACGATTCAGGAAAACCCTTTTCTCGATCTTCTCTCAATTTCAGTTCTTCCACAAACCCATCTCTGATTCCTCAAATTAGTCATCGTAACCCTTTTCTTCCTTCCAGATTTGAACTAAAACCCTAACTGAATCTCCTCTTTCACAAAGATCAACAATTCTTTCTCGGTTTAACTGGTGTCTTCTCGATCGATTTTTATTACTTCACATCGATCTCCATGGCCGCCTTCGATTCATCAAATCGACACGATCTCTCTGTTAGAAACCTCAACTTCTATTGACACAAACCTTTGAGTTTGTTAATTCTTCACTTCTTCTTCATCTCGATTCTCTATATCTTCCGATTTCAGTAGCAGAGGTTGCTGGTTTAGTTTCTCAAATTCTGTTTCAGGTGAGTGAATGAAATGAATGAGAGAAAACACTCTCGATCTAGGGTTGTAATTGGATTCAGCCAACCCCTAGCTCCAGATAGGGGTCGTCCTTGTTGGCAGCCCCCTTAACCTTTGGTCGGTTCCAGATAGTATTCCTCCGAATAGAATTGCCCCTTAAGCTTGACTGGGCTCCAGATAGCACCTGCCTGTGAAATGACAATTTTTCCCTTTATGCTCAATTTGAATGATTTCCGCTTCTTTTCCTCCGTGCGACTCCAGAGTACCTAATAACTCAAAAACACGCGTAAAGTACATAATTCACAAGAAAAATAGCAAAGAAAGCGTAACTACTTAGATAGTAAATTAGGTGTTTTAGACACCTATCAGATTCCCCCACACTTAGACTTTGCTAGTCCTCGAGCACATCAAACAAAACAATTCTAAAGAATACATACAACTCCGTGTCGTCGAGACTACGGTCACTTTTAGCATAAATAACAAGCCTTTAAACCCCTAGGTGTCCCTAGTGGACGAGTTATAGTCTCGTGAGGGTTTACTAGAGATATACCCACAAAACCTACTTTTCCAACTTACTAGTTCTCCGAAATGATAGTATCCAACGCGCTAAGAAGACATAGAGATTCTGCACACTAGTCACAAGAAGTTAGACACATAAATGAACACAATCTCATTATTAAAAGTTGAGAGAGAAATAACCATCCCTTCTCGACAAAAATTCGGGTTCGGAGTGATCAAAAGTCTCGACTCTGCCTCACAAGAAAGGGTTTTATGAAATTGCTCTCAATAATAAACAACTTTCTATGGGTCACACATGTGTCCAGGTTGGAATGAAGAGAGAATCCTGCGACACGTTGAATGGTAGGAAGGCAAAACCCTCCGAATGTTTTGAAAACCCACATCTTTTAATATTTTTGAAAACTCATTTTTCTGACGATCTCTTCGAAAGGAAATCAACCATTTAACAAAGGTGGGAATATGCTTACTTACCTCGTTATCCGTTCGGCGTGCAGCTAGCACCACTCTCACATCATCCATAGAAACGTCTTCGGTCTTCAATCGGTGTCTTCATCTTCGTCTTTGGTCTTCAACTCTTGATGATAACTCTTGAACTTCGTAGAATCTCGACAATATGATTCTTTCCTCTAATTCCTTGTTGCTTGAAACTTCATTATAGATATTCCTTCTTTCCCTTGGCTTTATTGAAAGAATACAAAACTAAAAACAAACTATACAAACCCAAAATTTAATTTTTTTTTTTTTTTTTCTTTTTTTTTTTTTTTTTTTTTTTCTTTTTCTATTTTTTTTTTTTTTTTTTTTTCAATTTTTTTTTTTTTTTTTTTGAGACAAGAGAAAACAAAATACACATAAGATAAAATAAAAACGTAAGTACAAAGGCCATGGTGTAAGTACTTTACCACTTGATTCTTCACAACTTGTATGTCTTGATATCATAAACTTCTCGAACTCTCATCCTTGATAATTTTCACTCTTGTACAATAGTCTTCAACTTATAAAAATTCTGCTCCTTGTTTTGTTGCTTTACTTGAATCTGAAATCTGCTCAATTCTGTACCGTTGCTTGTAAACCTCGAACGTGTTCAACTTTCCTTCAAATTTGTGATGCTCCTCTTGTTGATGATGATGGTGTTTCTATGGACCTGTTGGTGTAGAGAGAGATAAGGTGGATGGTGCTAACTGCGAACAAGATTACAAGTGGTATGTAAGTTAGCAATTCGATGTCACCAACATGGTTGATAAAAATAGCACTCAAGAGATCAAAATAGTGCTTCTATGGTGGGAAGTTGGACAGCTCACCATTGTGCCTTAATTTACGTACGGTGACACACACTCTAAAAGCACAAATTTAGACAGTACAAAGAATTGAAGGTTGGTGCCTCACATTATGTAACATGGGTAGTCTCCACTATAGGGGATCACTACTCTAATACCGAATTCAGTCTGCACCTTATTTGCCACTGGCATGGTTAAATCCAACTTTAACTCTCATACAATTAAGAAACCCGATCATGTTCTCTGTCATCTCTAAGTTCAGTCACTAGTATGAGATTCTCGATGTAATCTTAGCGACATGTATACTATGTGACTCTAAACTAACTACAAGTTGGAGTTTTCTTATTCACTATTGTACACAAAAGTTGAAAAATTTGAAAAATTATTTACAATGCAAACCACTCCCCCACACTTAAACTTTACATTGTCCTCAATGTAATTGAATCGTCCAAAGAAAGTCAAGGTGGGAAATCCTAATGGAAAAGTGACAAAAATCAGAAAAAGTAAAAACATGACAAGAAAAGAAAAGAAAAGAAAAGAAAAGACAAGAGATACAAAACAGATGGGTTGCCTCCCATTTAGCGCTTGGTTTAAAGTCGTCAGCCCGACTATCTCCTTGCTTTCTATGACTCCTCCAGAGGGAGTACTTCCACAAGATTAACTCCTTCCACGACATCCGAAGAGAAGTTCTCATAATATGGTTTCAACCGGTGCCCATTCACTTTAAGTTCATTACCTGTAGCTAAACTACGAATTTCCACTGCACCATGAGAAAACACATTAGTCACAATAAAAGGTCCAATCCAACAAGACCTTAATTTACCCTTTTAAATAATTGCAAACGAGAATTAAACAAAAGCACTTTCTGCCCAATGCAAAATTGTTTCTTTGTAATCATATTATCATGAAAAGCTTTCGTCTTTTCCTTGTAAATCCGTGAGCTTTCAAATGCATCATTACGAATCTCCTCTAACTCTTGAAGTTGTAACTTTCTTTGCCTTCCAAAGACCATCCAACTCCATGTTGCATTGCTTAATATCCCAAAACGCCTTATGCTCAATTTCAACGGGTAAGTGACAAGGTTTACCATAAACAAGCCTAAAGGGAGACATCCCTATAGGTGTTTTATATGCGGTTCTATACGCCCACAAAGCATCATTAAGTCGCGAACTCCAATCTTTCCTTGTTGGATTCACCGTCTTTTCAAGAATGGATTTCACCTCTCGGTTGGAAACTTCGGCTTGTCCATTTGTTTGTGGATGGTATGGTGTTGCAATCCTATGCGACACATTGTACTTCTTTAACAAACTTTGCAAAAACTTGTTTTTGAAGTGTGAACCTCCGTCGCTAATTATAGCCCTTGGAATGCCAAACCTTGAAAATATATTAGCTTGCATGAAATCTGAAACAACTTTAGAATCATTAGTTGGGGTGGCCTTAGCTTCCACCCATTTCGAGACATAATCCACAGCAAGCAAGATATAATAATTCCCACTAGAATTGACAAAAGGGCCCATAAAATCAATTCCCCATACATCAAAAACCTCAACAAATTGAATAATAGTTTGCGGCATTTGATTTCGAGCACCTAGATTGCCGGTTCTTTGGCACCTATCACATGTGATACAAAATGCATGTGCATACTTAAACAAAGTTGGCCAAAAGAAACCACATTCTAGTACCTTGAGAGCGGTTCTCTTACTCCCAAAGTGTCCTCCACAAGCATATGAGTGGCAAAAGGACAAGATAGAATTAAATTCAATTTCTGGAACACACCTACGTATTACTTGGTCACTACAATGTTTCCATAAGTGGATCATCCAATATGTATTGGTTTCCTAACTTCTTAAGTTTGTCCCTCTCAGCACGAGACAAGTTCTTTGGGATTTGTTTAGATACTAAGTAATTAACAATATCAGCGTACCATGGTTCTCCAAAGGCAATTGAGAATAGTTGCTCATCCGGGAAACTTTCACGCAACGGGATAGTCTCCTTGTCCACAGCAAGACGGCTCAAGTGATCCGCAACGGTGTTCTCAATTCCTTTCTTGTCTTTGATTTCAAGATCAAACTCTTGCAAGAGTAAAAAATCCATCGCATGAGCCTCGGTTTCGCCTCTTTCTTTGTAAACAAGTATCTAAGTGCTGCATGATCAGAAAAAACAACAACTTTTGTACCAATTAGATAAGAGCGAAACTTTTCCAAAGCAAAAATAATAGCTAATAACTCTTTTTCAGTGGTTGTGTAGTTTTGTTGGGCCTCATTTAACGTTCTAGAAGCATAATAAATGGCATGAGGTATCTTCCCCACACGCTGCCCAAGCACCGCACCAACCGCATAATCGCTAGCATCACACATAAGCTCAAAGGGCTTGCTCCAATCCGGTGGTTTAATGATAGGGGCTGAAATCAAAAGTTCTTTCAAACGATTGAATGCCGCCATACACTTCTCATCGAAGTTAAAAACCACATCTTTTTGCAATAAGTTACAAAGTGGTGATGCTATCTTTGAAAAGTCCTTGATGAATCTACGATAAAAACCTGCATGACCAAGAAAAGAGCGTATCTCCCTCACCGTAGTAGGAGGGGTTAGAGCACGAATAAGGTCTATCTTAGATTTATCGACTTCCAATCCTTTAGAAGATATTATATGGCCTAAAACTATGCCATGAGTTACCATGAAATGGCACTTCTCCCAATTTAGCACAAGATTTGTTTCAACACATCGTTCAAGGATTAGAGACAAATTGTTCAAGCAAAGGTCAAATGAATCACCAAAGACACTAAAGTCATCCATGAACACTTCAATTATGTTTTCAAAATATTCTGAAAAGATACTTACCATACACCTTTGAAAGGTAGCTGGAGCATTGCACAAGCCAAAAGGCATCCTTCTATAAGCAAAAGTACCGAAAGGACAAGTGAAAGTGGTTTTCTCTTGGTCCTCCGGTGCTATCACAATCTGATTATAACCTGAATAGCCATCAAGAAAGCAATAGTAAGAGTGTCCAGCTAAACGTTCAAGCATTTGATCAATAAAAGGGAAAGGAAAGTGATCTTTTCGAGTAGTGTCATTCAATTTTCTATAATCAATACAAACCCTCCAACCGGTTTGCACACGATTTGGGACAAGTTCATTCTTATCATTCTCCACCACCGTCATACCTGATTTCTTTGGTACTACTTGTACCGGGCTACCCACTTGCTATCGGATATGGGGTAGATAACACCCACGTCCAAAAGCTTGAGTATCTCCTTTTTCACAACTTCCATCATGGGAGGATTCAAACGACGTTGCGCTTCCCTTGTAGGCTTTGAATCATCCTCCACACGGATCTTATGCATACAAACGGCAGGGCTTATACCCTTGATATCGGCGATTGTCCATCCTATGGCCGTCTTGTACGTCCTTAGCACCCTTAAAAGTTTTTGCTCCTGTAATTCATTAAGCTCGTTAGAAACAATCACGGGTAAATCTTCATTGTCACCCAAGTACAAGTACTTTAAGTGACTTGGAAGAGGTTTCAATTCTAAACTTGGAGATTTAACAATAGATGGCATAAGTTTTTCATTATTGCAAGGTAAAGAAACATAAGAAATATTCTTAATTGCTGATTTTTCCGGTAATGAGTCAAGAGAACCAATGGTTTCTTTCATCTCATCACTATACGCATAACCATTGCCAATAGGTGTAGTGAGCACGGTTTCCAAAGTATCAACACCATTCAACTCAAACATTTGTTGCGCCAATGTGTCCATCACATCAATGGAGAAACAAGAGTGGACATCACTAGGATATCTCATCGTCTCGAAAATGTTGAAACGTATTATTTCTCCATCAAACTCCATAGTTAGCGTTCCCTTGTCAACATCAATAATGGTTTTCGCCGTTTTCATGAAGGGACGCCCAAGTAGCAATGGAAGAGACGAGTCCGGTGAACCTTCATCCATCTCTAACACGCAAAAGTCAGCTGGAAATACAAGTTGATTAACCTGCACAAGAACATCCTCAACAATACCCATTGGGTAGACATTAGAACGATCGGCTAATTGCAACACAATTCCAGACTTTTTAAGAGGACCAAGATCAAGTGAATTATACATAGACGCAGGCATGACATTAACGGATGCACCTAAGTCCAACATAGCTTTATTAAATGTGGTGTTACCAATTGTGACGGGAATGTCAAAGCTACCGGGTCCCTTGCACTTAAGTGGGAGTTTGTGTTGTAAGATTGCCAAGCATTCTCCCCCACACTAAGCACTTCATTACCTTTGAGCCTTTGTTTATTGGTACACAAGTCCTTCAACACCTTTTCATACTTTGGAACTTGCTTGATATCAACTATGAGTGGTATGTTCACATGGATCTTCTTGAGAATGTCTAAAATCTCCTTTTCTAGTTCCGCCTTCTTGGAATTTGCAAATCGCGAGGGAAAGGTAAAGGAGGAACATAAGTAGAAACCGAGTTTTAGAGTTAGATATAGGTACCTCGAAGTTTGGGGAGAATCCTCGATTTTCTCCTCCAAAACAGGTTCCTTTGGTGTTTCCACCGTGCCCGAATCAAAGAACTTCGGGTTGCACAAGTTGTGTACCACTTCTCAACGTAATTGCATTGACACCCTCTTTTGGGTTAATAGGTTGAGAAGGAGTTTCCCACCATTTTGTGCCTTCAATTGATTCAACTCAATAGCCATAGAACCAACTTGAGTTTGCAAATCCTTAACCGTACTCTCCGTTCTTTGCATAAAAGATTTCAAGAATCTTCCATATTAGACCCCATATTTTGAGGTTGTTGTTGTTGTTGAAATTGTTGTCTCGGCTGGAATTGTTGTTGTTGAGGTTGAAATCCACTCGGGTTGTTGAAACTAGATTGTTGAATCGCTCCTTGCTTATTGGCATAGCTAAAATTGGGGTGATCTCTCCATCCCGGATTGTAAGTGTTGGAGTAGGGATCATACCGTCTTTGTTGATTTGGAAAGATCGCATTAGCTTGCTCGTCTTCATAAGATTGAGAGGAACTTGGTATCACCGCGGCTGCAACTTGTTGAAGCATTGCGTTCATGTTACCCATTTGTTGACGAAGTTCCTCAACCTCGCTCACCTCATTCACCCTTCTTAGAATCACATCCGAACCACGACTCAAGAATTGTTGTGAGTTCGCTGCCATGTTTTCAATCAACTCTCTAGCTTGTGCCACCGTCTTGTTCACTAATGCACCACCACCCGCAGCGTCGAGGAGATTCCTATCACTTGATTGGAGTCCTTCATAGAAGTATTGGATGATCATAGCATCACTGGATTGATGGTGAGGGCAGCTTGCCACCAATCTCTTATATCGTTCCCAACATTCATATAGGGATTCTCCCACATTTTGCTTCATCCCACAAATATCCTTGCGAATTTGAGTAGCCTTTGATGCAGGAAAATATCTCTCTAAAAAGAGTTTCTTCAGCCCATTCCATGTTGTGACACTTCCGGGAGGTAAATAGTACAACCAATCCTTAGCACTATCCATCAAAGAGAAACGGAAAACTTTCAACATTGCACCATCCACCGCAACATCCGCTGGAAGCATAGCCGTGACAATGGTGTGGAAGTCCATAAGATGTTTGTTTGGATCTTCATTCACCATGCCATGGAACTTTGGTAATTCTCTAAGCAACCCCGGTTTTCTCTCAAAAGTAGAGTTCGTTTGAATACACCCCTGTTGTGTATCAAGCCTATGAGAAGCTAACTCCTTGAGTGAACGATTTGCATCACCCATTGCTTCTTCTTCTTGTTGTTGGAAAATCTCTTCTCCCGTTTCCAACTCTTGTTCTTCCGTTGTATCTTTACTTGGTTGGAGTATTGTGCCTCTTCGAGTAGCTATCCTACACCTTGGATAATTCCAATCTTTAGAAGCCAGGGATTAGGTACCTGAAAACAATTCTTGGAAACAAGTGAGAAACAAGACAAGAAAACAAAAAGCAAAGATAAAAGCAAAAACAGAAACTAAAAACTAAAAACTTAATAACTAGCCGTATGCTCCCAAAGAATTTCGCCAAAATTTGATCGCTGTCGTATGCGTCAAAAATAATTTCACTTTCCTTAAGTATATGATAAGAAAGAGTTCGTTTCCACAGAGAGGCGATTGTAGTTATTACGTATTCAATTTCTTAAAGTAACCAATTGGGGGGATTTCTTATTTCTATTTAAGCAATAAAAGCAAATTAAAACAAAGTAAATTGTTGAAAGTAATCAATGGAGAAAGATATTGGTCAAGGAATTCATCTTCAATCTTAGACATGTGCTTGCATATACGATTAGAATTACGATTTAATCTCTTGTGTTATCAAAAGCCTAGAGAATCAAGAAAGCAAGATAATCTATTAATTTCCCAAGTTCATCAACACACACATTAGAGTGCGTATGTGAATTCTACCTAAAGAATAACCTAACGCCTTGCGCTAATCAAGTTCAATTCCTAGGAGCATTAAGTTTCGAAATAGGCTAATCAATGCAATTGTCATGCGTTGCACATAACAATTCGGACAATGGTCAAACTCTACATATGATTACGAGAGTGTATCACTACAAACCGTAAACATATCATGCTACTTGTATTCATGGTTATCGCTCGATGAAAAACCCTAAAATAGCTATGGACTAAGATGCAAGTTCAATTAATTGGCCACTTAACTAATCAAACATCATAATCCTATCACAATACTTCAATCATGTGATCATAAAAACAAAGAGAGAATTGAACGATAATCAAGAGAGAAAACTAACGCATAAAGCAAACACAAGTTTTAGAAATAGGACTACATCCTTAACCAATAATATAGAATTTAGCTACTCATAGTTATGGAGTTCATCACCAAAAATATAAGTTGAATAAAGAAGAAGATGAACAAAAGCAAACCCTAGTTGCGTAAACATAAGCGGCTCTCCAAGTTCCCAAGAATAAGATGATCTCCAAAAGTTGTAGAATTCTTCTTTTATAGCTTTTCCTTTCTTCCAAAATTAGGTCAAGTCTTCAAAGTCCATTAGATAAAAATCTACCAAGCCCATAAGAGGGAGAAACCCGTGTAGAAAATATGTCCAAAAAGTCTTCGTCGGAAAACTGGTGTTGTGGCCGGAAATCGGCCGGAGAGGTGGCCGGAAATCGGTTCAGGTGACCGGCAAAGTCCGCCTGGTCACCGGTCAACGAGTCGGATCTGGTCAACTCGGTCAAGGTATAGTCAGACCGAGTCAACTCAGAGTCAGACCGAGTCAAGGTGTGAGTCAGGCACTGACTCGGCTAACTAAGCTGATTTGGCCTTGGCTCAGGCCATTGCACAGGCCTGTGCTGTGTTGCACAATCTTTGTGTTGTAGCCTTACACCTCCAGCCGTAATGGCTGTGCACTCTGCACACTGCAATCCAACATTAAATCCATTCTTGCCTCCTCAATCCACCTCAAATCAAGAACAACACACGGCAAAGCATCGTTTCTTCCATCAGCTGCGACTTCATGGCATTCAACTTGCTTGGCACAGCAGCTTAACCTGCAACTGTAGTACCATTAGCACACAATCACCATCGAATATCACTATGAACATCATTCAAGTCTCATATCTTCTAACTCAAATTTCACATAGCAAAGATCTCCTCTGAATCTTCTCAATTTAATTCCTTTGCCATCTATATTGCAGCATCAGCACAACCCAGGTCATCTCAACCATTTGCAGCTGTAGACACATTCCATGGCACAACTAAACCTTGCCTGCAACAGCTGCAACCACCAACAAACCATCATCCCTGTTATTTGAGCTCCAACACAGTCCCAAAGAACACCGGCTTTACAAACTTCACCACTCCGAGATAACAACATTCCAAAGACCAGCTTCCCTCCATTTCGGTTCCATTGTATCATATGCAATACGCCACAGCAAGACCACCCCCCTGCAATTCACACATATACATGAATAGCCTAGACATACATCTAAGCTTCTTTGGTAGCTTCTCAGCCAAAAACACCACCATTGCAACCACATCATCAACTTCCAAATTCCTGTAACTTCAACACAGCTACACTATCTCAGCACCAACACCTGCAGCTTCGACATTCATTTAGCTGTACCATTGCAGAACACCTCCAACTTCTCATTGCCTCAAGCCATGTATTCTTCACTGAGTTCTTGCCTTGACCAGCTGCAACTGCACTATCACCTGCAATCCAGACCCATCTTCTCATTCTCAATGGCAACAATCAGCAGCATCAAACACCTGAACTACACCTTCATCTCCATTTCAACTTGCCAATTTCTCTCACTCACTGTCTCAAATTCCACCAAACATAAGACCCTTCATAGCAGCACCTTCTAATCCACCAGAGCCATATCCTGCCATTATACCCTGATTCACTCTTCCATGGCTGACCCATTCAAATGCCATGTGTTGTTCTAGCACCAGCAGAAACAAACCCTAAACAAGCTTCTGCCAATCTTCAATTCCATTCCACAATTTCAGTACCAACAAGCACAACACCATCTAGTCCCTTGCAATTCATGACTGCTGGTCATCTTCCTTGCACTTCCATCCTCAACTGCAATGCATTGAAGCCAACCTGCAATAACAGCTCAGCCCATTTTTAATATCCATCTGAACCTCAGAGCAGCAACAACTTCTCTCTGTTCTTCCAGATTCAACCATCAAAACCTTATTGAGTTCAAGAATTGATAACCCATCTTCTCTCGTGTATCAACACCACTGCATTTATCTCAGAAAACCCTTTTCTCGATCTTCTCTCAATTTCATTCTTCCACAAACCCATCTCTGATTCCTCAAATTAGTCATCGTAACCCTTTTCTTCCTTCCAGATTTGAACTAAAACCCTAACTGAATCTCCTCTTTCACAGCATCAACAATTCTTTCTCGGTTCAACTGGTGTCTTCTCGATCTGATTTTTTATTACTTCACATCGATCTCCATGGCCGCCTTCTGATTCATCAAATCGACACAGTCTCTCTGTTAGAAACCTCAACTTCTATTGACACAAACCTTTGAGTTTGTTAATTCTTCACTTCTTCTTCATCTCGATTCTCCATATCTTCCGATTTCAGTAGCAGAGGTTGCTGGTTTAGTTTCTCAAATTCTGTTTCAGGTGAGTGAATGAAATGAATGAGAGAAAATACTCTCGATCTAGGGTTTTAATTGGATTCAGCCAACCCCTAGCTCCAGATAGGGGTCGTCCTTGTTGGCAGCCCCCTTAACCTTTGGTCGGTTCCAGATAGTATTCCTCCGAATAGAATTGCCCCTTAAGCTTGACTGGGCTCCAGATAGCACCTGCCTGTGAAATGACAATTTTTCCCTTTATGCTCAATTTGAATGATTTCCGCTTCTTTTCCTCCGTGCAACTCCAGAGTACCTAATAACTCAAAAACACGCGTAAAGTACATAATTCACAAGAAAAATAGCAAAGAAAGCGTAACTACTTAGATAGTAAATTAGGTGTTTTAGACACCTATCACTCTACGGGTAAAATTAACTTCAAGCACTATCAAAACCGTAAAACAATAAGGAAAGAGACAAAACGAAAGGTGACACACTTACTGCAGCTATAGATGGTACATCAAATTGGAAAGGAGACCCTTTGATACATCCATGCCAAGGATAATGGTGGGGCCCTACCGACAATGCTTGTCGGAGAGCGTTCAACTTTGTCCTACTTTGTTAGTCACATTTCGGTATTCAACTTTATCCTCCAATTCATTCCAATTCTCATCTAATTCAATATCATACAACATTCTCATTAGTTTGAAAAAATTCGGAAAGTTTCTGATACACTAAGAAAATTGTACATGACCCTACACAGAATCGTTGTACAATGTGAACTTGAAATTTGATACAATACATACCATTCATATATTTGCATTTTGGACCTCCCCACAAACTTCTCATGCATTTTAGACCTCCCCACTTGAAATATAACTATATATCATGTAACATCTTAATATGTAAATTGAATTAAAACCCATATTTGTCGAACATATATGACACTTCATTTTTTTTATGTGTATTTTTTCTTTTATATTCCCTTATCCTCCTTGTGTTGTTGAAAGAAGCCTTGGCTGAAAACTAATCGCCCATCATATTTACACGGATATAAAAAAAACCACGATTAGATGACTCTTTTTCACACGTGACGTACTCTTTCTAGATTTCTCACTAACACAATAACTCCATCTCGTTCCTTTTTTACCTTAACGGAAAATGAAAACTCAAGTTCTTCCTCAACCGCATATATCCCTATCATTAATTCAATAAGGTAAGTTGAATATTTAAATGTAAAGTTATCAAAAGAGAAAAAGTTAGCGGGGGTGTCATTAAGTAGAATGTTCAAATATCATCTCCCCGACATATTCACCGTTTAAAATATTGGATAAAATCTTTCCATCGATCTTGAATATTGAGTACCACATATTAGTTTCTTTTATGATTTATAAGCTTTGACTTGACCCAAGCTCCTTGATAGAAGATGCTCAATAACACTTGATTCTGATAATCCTTAAACAAAAAAAGTAGAAATGTTTGAACGAGTTCCAATTGGTCTTTTTGCTCCAAATGACTCCATTGCACCTAATAAACTCAAAAGCACACATAAGATACATAATTTACAAGAAAACCTTCAAAAGAAAGCATCTAGATATTAAATACTTGTATTCCTACACCTATCAAATTCCCACACTTAGCTAGTCTCGAGCAAATCAAACAAAACAAAAATAAAAATACAACAACTGACAGGCTTTAATTTTAGCATAAATAACAAGCCTTTAAAGGGTGTCACTGAAGAAGCCTAGAGATATACCTACAAAACCTATATTTCAAACTCCGTCTATTTGTGACAAATCATGAATCAAAATGACCAGGAGGTACCTTGCAAATTCAATTCATAAATTAGTAAATAAACTCTAATTAGATAGTCGAACAAGCCACAATTTGCATTTTGGACCTCCCCACAAACTTCTCATGCATTTTAGACCTCCCCACTTGAAATATAACTATAATGTAGCTCCTTCCTATTTGTGTACAGAAAATCCGACACCTAAAGGTGTAAGGGACAAACCTCTAGAATCCATCTTAGTAAAAGTCGAACATATATGACACTTCACTTGGCGAAAGAAGAAGCCCATCATAACACGGATATAAACCTGATACACATGCCTCACTAACACAATAACGTTCCTTTTTTACCTTAACGGAAAATGAAAACATGCATCATTAATTCAATAAAGGTAAGTTGAATATTTAAATGTAAAGTTATCAAAAGAGAGAAAAGTTAGCAGGGTGTCATTAAGTAGAATGTTCAAAGACATGTTTAAAATATTGGATAAAAAATCTTTACGAATAGAGTACCACATCTGTTTCTTTTATGATTTATAAGCTTTGACTTGACGAAGCATAGAAGATGCTTCTGATTCACAGTAATCAACATGGGAAGACGGAAACCAACCATTCAAAGTCATAAAGGTTTGCCCACATTAGGAACCGACCATTATGAAATAGTTCAAGAAATTGGACTTGCATTAGTCCTAGTTCAAGTTTCATTATATCTATTAAGACCAAATTCTTTGATGATAACAGGCAACTTCTGCCAAAGTCATAAAGGTTTGCCCACATTAGGAACCGGCCATTATGAAATAGTTCAAGAAATTGGACTTGAATTAGTCCTAGTTCAAGTTTCTACTAAGCGACAGTTTCTACATTATAGAATTGTACAAATCTACTAATTGATTAATGCACCAATTATGTACATTGTCTGTCAAATAAAATATAAAAAACCCCGAAAAATTTAATCTTCACCAACATCACTAAACAATGAGAGGTCAAGGCATCTTACCAGCAAGCCATATGTATTACATCCAGGCCCTCAAAATTGGTAAAAGAACCTTGGAAATTTATTAGTTTCTTCTAAAAATGTAAAAATCTACTAAATTTGAGCAAGATTAATGGTAGCTCAAATGCATAGCTCGATTCCATGAAGTGACAATTAGAAACAATTTTCTCAAAGAACCTCATCATCATGTCCCTGCTCCTATACCTGGATTGGTAAAGACAAAATCAGGCACTGCATCACGCATATCCCATCAACTGAGATTATCATATTGCTCCTATGTAACCTGCAAAATTATCAAAGCTCTGTCAGTAAAACTGTGAATCAACATTTCCCATTAATTATAAGATGGTCAAAGAAGTGCAATTACTTTTTCCCAAATTATAATACTCAAAGCTACTAATGGTGAACCCAATAATGAACTGGAATACCCAACCATTGACTTGTTGAATCCTGTAGTCTCATCAATTATCGGATAAGTTGTCAGAAGCAATCTACTTTTGGCAATGGAATTTTATCTTTAGAAAGACGTTTCTAAAGAAGTGTTCCTACATGATTCATAAACGTAGCAATAACGTGTAATGAAGATCAAAAATAAATAAATAACGTGTAATGAAGATATTACACCAAGAATAGTTCAGCAAACATCAAAACAACTACAAAAATCTAAAATGCAAAAAAAAAAAAAAAAAAAAAAAAACTGCCCATTTACAGTAAATATAACACGAATATCTCTGTTAGCAAGCTTGGTAGAGGGTACTTTCTGATTAAATTTGAATATGGTAATGAAATGTTTTATGTCCTTAGGCAAGGAACTAGAGTAGTTTATGGGGATACTTTCCTCTTTCAACCTTGTGACTTTTCAGTTCTTCCTGAAAACTTTGAAATCACTTCTGAAACCTTTGAAATTTCTCTACAGAAGCTTTTCCCTGAACAAACTAGAATCCCTAATGTCATTCAAAACACCAAAAATTTTGGAACTCTTGTGGCTTTTGATGACCCTATTCACTTCCTCAATGGTTACAACACCATGAAAATTAGGCTCAAAATAGACATTACTCAACCACTCATTTCTGGTACAAATGCACCTAATGATCGAGGGTATACCAATTGGATAGATTTTATTTATCAAGAGCTTCCAAGACTATTTTGCAGCCACTGTCGCAGGTTAGGGAACGAACGCAAGGACTGCATTGAGATTTACTTACTCAATTTTAAAAATATGCTACTCCAACCACCTCCTGAAATACCTCCACAACCTGTTATTAGAGCCTTGGGACCATTTATAGAACCAGATTATAATGAAGACTACCATTAAGAAATGCTTTACAATGTTGATTTCGAAGACCCTGATCCAGATTGGAGTGATTGGGGATCAATTCCTTATAGAACCACTGCAACCTCTGATCAAGACAAGTCTACTGTCTCTTTTTTCGACGGGGAAGGTTACCAGATACCAGTATTTCACTCTGACACTTCTTCAGACCAGTCAAAACCAAACTCAGTAGCAAGGATAGTGGAAGAAAACAACATCTTTGAGGACTCAAGCACTGAGCTTTTCACTATTTCCATATCTCAACCTGCTGAGCTACAACATCCTTTCAGTCCTTCAATATTTCTAGTCTCAGACATTGAGGAATCTGAACTTGTATCAGATTTTGACCTGCCAAGTCCAGCACTAAAAAGAATGAACCCTGAGCAACAATCCTACCTCCATAGTGCAGGCATTGGCACCTCTTCAGCTCCAGATACATCAAGAACAGTCACTGATGAAGATATTGCACAATGGATAGAGGTTTATCATCCAGCAAAAAGGTTCAAACATGACACCTTGGAACTAAAAGCTGATGCACCCTCTATCAATTCCATTATCGGCACATTAAGTTCGACTTCTATTGAAGAATGCTTTACAAAGTCACCTCTACTGCACCACCAGAAGACCCGTAAATTCATAACACCAACATCCACCCCCTTCAGACTATCCCGATGCAACAAAGGCACATTCAAGGGCCGGTGGATATATCTCTAGATATCCCTATTTTTTGGTTCACTCTGTTTATAATCTTCCGTCGAATGTTTGTTTAATATGCTTGTTTAATATGTGTGCTTGTTTCTGATTAGTTATCTAGGTAGAGCTGGTGGTTTCCACCTTTTTTGGTTGCTCAGTATAAATATCAATGTTCATATGTTAAAATCTGCTTCTGTTTAGTATAATTTTGTTAAAACAAGGATCCCGGTCCTTCTCTATCTTAGTTTACTAGCTTGTTAAATATTTGTATGATTTCCATATTTCTCTGATCTTCGTAATTTTCTTGATTAGTCTGATAAGTTCTATCTTCGAGCCTTATAGTCTGCATATCTTCCCTTATCCTGCCTAGCTTAATTAATAACTTAGACTGTACATGTGTGCTAACACTTCCTTATTTGGTTACTAATTCTATATGCTCACCCTACTCTTATTTCTTCTGATTGAATTTGCATTGTTTAATGGTCTAAAATATACAGTCATTTCTTTATGCATAATTACTCTCTTATAAATTGTACCCTACTATATTCTTGACTGTCTTTTGTCTGTCATATGGTTTGATCTTCTTACACTGTTCTGGGTACCTCTTATGCTTTTTCTGACCTGCAGTTTCATTTTGGGTACTGCCTTATTTTGCTTCCATCCCTAGTGTAATCGGCTCTATTATAGCTTTTTGTATGCTCCCTGCAATTTCATTCTAAATGTGTATGTTGTGATTATTTGCATCTAGTTTAACTCAATAACAATTTCTTGAATTTAATCTGGTCTCTAATTATCCATCTTAGTTCTTGTATTGCATCCTTGATCATTGCATTTTAAGTCTGATTTGTGTTATGATACTAAATGCAACTTGATCTTAATATCTACCCATCTCTTGCATGCATTGTCAGAAATCTAAGTTTATAAGTCTTCTTTTTTATCAGAAATTTAGATTTGCTTTAGACTGTCTTTTGGATTAGCACAGTAATTCATCTTTTAGTTTATAATTGCTTGCATATTCTTTGTATTTGTTTTCTTTGCAGTCCCATTCTAAGCTTTCAAGTCTGAATGCAAAAAACTTAGTCTTATAAGTAATCTTATTTCTTACATAACCATAGACTGTCTTTTCCCCTTAAGTATGATGTTATTCTTAACAGACCTCAACTTCTTAAACTCAGTCTATGTTGCACATTTGAACCTTACTGGTTTTAACAATTCCTCAAATCTTATATACCTGGCCTTGTTTCATCATCTTTAATTATAGAAGTCTCAAAATCTTTGTTTTTACATTTTTTTTTACAGCTTTAAAACACTTTCGATTTGCACAACTTATTCATTTTTTTGCACAATAATTTCTGTTGAATGTTATAAATTTCCTAGTCCAACCATTTCTTATCTTAATTCTTCAAATCTCCTCTATTCTCATTAAGCCCAATTAAACCAAATCTACCATCTCCTCAAAGCCCATTTAAACCTACCTCAAAACAGAACCTAAACTTCTTCTTTCCTCTCAACTACATAGCCCATTTAAACTAGTTTTCCCTTTTCACTATGACTATTATTTCATGGAATTGTCAAGGCATAAACCTCCCACCCTCAATTCAGCATTTGAAAGGACTAGTTACTCTTCACAAGCCTAGCATCATATTTCTCTCTGAAACTCTAGCTAACGATCAACACATAAGAAGATTAACACAATCCCTTCAATTCAATAACTACTTCAACATACCCAAAATTGGAAGACGAGGAGGACTATGCCTAATGTGAGAGGATAACCTAAACATCCAAATATTACTACATTCTCAAAACTTCATCCACACAAAGGTTACACCACCACTTCCAGAACAACCATGGTTCTTCACGGGTATTTATGGCCCTCCACATCCAGATATAAGGAAAAATCTATGGCAAGATTTTCCAACAATCTTCAGCAATATCAATCCATCCACGCCATGGCTATTGATAGGAGATTTCAACGACGATTTAAACCAATCCTAAAAAAAAAAAGAGGAAGACAAGTGACATATGCTCAATCTCAACCGCTTCTCACTATGATGGACCAGATGGGTTTTATAGATTTAGGATTCCGAGGAGATCCATACACTTGGACAAACAACCAATTAGGTCAAGATAATATCCTAGAAAGATTAGATAGGGCTCTAGCAAACCAACTGTGGCGAACAGCAAACCCCCATGCGGCAGTTACTCACCTTCCAAGAATAGCATCTGATCATGCCCCAATAATTCTTCAGAAAAAAGCAATGGATTGGCAAGGAACAAAAAAACTACAAATTCGAACACCTCTGGCTCTCTCATCCCCAACTTAAGCAAATAGTCAAATCAGCTTGGGAACAGCAATAACATAACGAACCAACACTCAACCTCCAGCTAAAGCTCATTACAACAGGACAAACTCTCTTAGAATGGAACAAAGAAACCTTTGGCCTCCTACCAACGAAGATAAAGAAATCAACAACCAAGATAAAGAACGCCCAACACCAATGTGAATCCCAAACAGGCTCAGATCTAGAACACTGGTTAACTTAAGAAAGATAGCTGAGAATAGAACATGAAGAACTATTACAATGTCATGCAACATACTGGTGTTGATGGTGGTTTTTAAACAAGGGGTAAAATCGTAAAACCCCATGACCTAGTGTTACCCGCAACACATTAACTAAGAGCATTTAACTCAGGTGTAAATAATTAATAGGGGTATTTTTCAAAATACAGTTAGGTTTTCGACACGAGAACCCTAATTTCAAAACCAAGCCGCATATCTTTGCACCATGGCAACAATGCCAAATCAAGCAGCATACCGCGCACCATGGCAACAATGCCAAATCAAGCCTTCAGACATCGCGCACCATGGCAACAATGCCAAACCAAGCCGCACATCACGCGCACCATGGCAACAATGCCAAACCAAGCCGCACATCTTTGCGCACCATGGCAATAATGCCAAACCAAGCCGCACATCTGCGCACCATGGCAACAATGCCAAACCAAGCCGCACACTGCACGCACCATGGCAACAATGCCAAACCAAGCCGCACACTCGCACCATGACAACAATGCCAAACCAAGCCGCACACTCATGCACCATGGCAACAATGCCAAACCAAGCCGCACATCAAGTACCATGGCAACAACGCCAAAACCAAGCCGCACACTGGCGCACCATGGCGACGATGCCAAAACCAAACTACATATCGCACTCATTGGCAACCATGCCAAACTAAGCCGCTATGCCATTGGCACATGCCAAATATAGCGCCCTAGGCTTGCAAAACGTGCAACTAGGTCAACATGGCCGTACGTGCCATTGGCACATGCCAACACGTACCACAAGCCATATTTCCAAGCCGCTATGCCATTGGCGCATGCCAAATATAGCGCCCTAGGCTTGCAAAACGTGCAACTAGGTCAACATGGCCGTACGTGCCATTGGCACATGGCAACACGTACCACAAGCCATATTTCCAAGCCGCTATGCCCTTGGCGCATGCCAAATGTAGCGCCCTAGGCTTACAAACCATGCAACCTAGGACAAGTCGGCCACGCATGCCATTGGCACATGCCAACATGCTCGCTGGTAGCTTTTCCTACCAAGGCCACGGCCCTTAACGGCCACGCATGCCATTGGCACATGCCAACATGCTCATTGGTAGCTTTTCTTACCAAGGCCACGGCCCTAACGGCCACGCATGCCATTGGCACATGCCAACATGCTCATTGGTAGCTTTTCCTACCAAGGCCACGGCCCTAACGGCCACGCATGCCATTGGCACATGCCAAACACACACGCTGGTAGCCTAACTTGCAAACCGTGCAACCTACCACCAAGGCATTCCGCACATGCCATTGGCACATGCCAAACACACACGCCGGTAGCCTAACTTGCAAACCGTGCAACCTACCACCAAGGCATTCCGCACATGCCATTGGCACATGCCAAACACACACGCCGGGTAGCCTAACTTGCAAACCGTGCAACCTACCACCAAGGCATTCCGCACATGCCATTGGCACATGCCAAACACACACGCCGGTAGCCTAACTTGCAAACCGTGCAACCTACCACCAAGGCATTCCACATGCCATTGGCACATGCCAAACACACACGCTGGTAGCCTAACTTGCAAACCGTGCAACCTACCACCAAGGCATTCCGCACATGCCATTGGCACATGCCAAACACACACGCTTGGTAGCCTAACTTGCAAACCGTGCAACCTACCACCAAGGCATTCCGCACATGCCATTGGCACATGCCAAACACACACGCCGGTAGCCTAACTTGCAAACCGTGCAACCTACCACCAAGGCATTCCACACATGCCATTGGCACATGCCACACACGCCACTAGCAGCTCGGCATTGCCACTTACACTCAACGTACAACCTACCACCAAGGCATTCCGCACATGCCATTGGCACATGCCACGCACGCCACTAGCGGCTCTCCGCATTGGCACTTGAGCTCAAGTACAACCCGCAACAAGGGCATTCCGCACATGCCACACGCGCCACTAGCGGCGCCACTTGCACTCAAGGTGCAACCAACGAGATATCAACACAAACTGGGGATGCTTTCCGGGGTTTTGGTTTGGCGGTCACAACTTACGGCGTACACTACGCTCACATTAAGAAAGCGTGAAAAGGAATAAAGCGGTCAAATAAATGAGGAAATAATGGTGAAAACGTTTTCACCCATTATCACCATGCGGTTACCACCTCCTCCCATTATTTCACCCTTTACTATCTTCCTTCATGAGACCAGGGTACGTTTCAATCTCGACTTGTATAAATATGTCTTACCTATTTCCACCGGACAACAAGTCTCGGTCGGAGAAAATACTACACTCTCAGAAAACGCAACTTTGCAAGCTCTCCAAAAAAGCTTTCATCTCTTGCAAGCTTTCTAAGCTTTCACTTTCTGATACAAGTCGAGATACTACTCTCCCAGAACTATTCTGGTCTCAACACCTTTCTTTGCTTCCCTCCCCAAATCAACCCTTCTCTTCCACTTTGTGACCAAAAGCAAGTCCTGAACGGCCATTTCTTAGTTTAGGCCGGACTTGTACAGATTGATCTCTCGAATCTATAAAGTGCTCACGTGCAAAAGACATTTGTTTAGGGTTTAAACCAGTTTCTCACTCACCTACCGAATTTATGAAATTGGCGGGAAATGATTTTTACCCATAAACAATTGGCGACCACAGCGGGAGGATTGATCTATCGGCTACAATGTCAGAATGTCGATCTCGTTCTTCGACCCATATTTCAATATGGTAGGGGAAGGCGACTCAATCCGACGCAACTACCAGGCAACCCGGTTACTAGTTGTAAAAACTACACGAGAAAACTGGGGACTTGCCGAAGATGCTACCAGCGACTGGGGACTCGCCAAAGATGCTACCAGCGATTGGGGACTTGCTGACAATGCTACCAGCAAAGCCGCCTTTTACATGGAGAGGGGCGTGTTCACAAAACCTATGAAGTGAGTAAATTTTGACTGCGCAAGATATACGAATGGTTTTTAGGCTCTTAGTAAAACCGTCATACTACTGAGTATTGTGCCTATTGCTAGCACACACTTTCATAAAAGAAATATTCCTTTCCCAAAACATAATCAGAGTCATATTATCAAAACCATTCATCCCAGAAATAATCCAATATCCTCAAAAGCTACCAAATTTGTCTACCAAAAAACTGGTCAAACTTTGAACCAGGCATCCAGTGTGTCTTTCAAAAAAAAAAAAGAGAAAAAGAACCTAAATGGAAGTTTAACAGAGAAACACTCAAGGAAAATCATCCAAGAGAGGTCTGTTCTTCTTGGATAAAGTCAACTTTGCATCTTCAAGAGCCGCTCTCTTCATAGTCAACATCTTGGAAAGCTTTTCAAGTTCTACCTCCTGTCGTGCAATCTCCTCGGCGGAAAGACTTTCGACATCGCATCTTTCAACTTTTGGATCTCGGCAAGGCCTTGACAAACCACGAAGTGTTGAACTCCTTTTCTACGCACACGTCGCGGTGGTGCTCCCGATCGGCAATAACGTCTTGAAACAAAAGTGAACGGTCACCTCACGCATATCCTCGATGGAAGATAAAGCCTCTTCCACACGCTTAACCAAATAAAGAATCGACTAGTGACTTTCTTGGTTGTGGCCATATGTCCGTACTTCTCCCAGATTACTGGTGTACAACTCCTCATGCTTAGCCAAGCACGCTGAAGCCGCCAACCAAAGACATGACCTGGATAGGGAACCAAGTATGGGGGATCAAAAATGGCGCCTGCACCTGGCCTCACGACTCGCAGAGGGTTTTCTTCCATGTCTACGGCAGCAACCATCGGAGAATCATCCACCGTTTGAACCACATATGTGCCCGGCAATTGGATAACTCCCATCTCCAAGTCACCGGCGGTGGCCACCAAGGGCAAGTTTCCATGTGGCTCTACCCCAGAATCGTCCTCCGAACCGGATTCCTCCTGCGAACTTGAGTCGGACATTTTTCAAAGGAAGAAACGAAGAAGAAAGAAAAGAAGCGCGAACTCACCGAACCACTTCCCCTAAAAGAACCAGTCTTTGCCAGGAGGAATCACTCTCACTCGTCGAACTTTCTTCTTTCTCTGACTCATCACCGCTATGAGAAGGCTCAGTGCTGTTGCAATTCTTTGAAGAAATTGTCGTCTCCTGGCAACGTGCAAGGGCAGCGAAAGCATTAACACTACCGAAGCCCTGGAAGAAACAAGACACATGTTTTCAGCAGAAATTCACGCGTTTTGAGGCAAAACCAATGAAGAAGCGACACATACCTGGTTATTGGAAGAACTGAAAGACACGAGAGCTGTGGGAGGATCTTTTGAAACCGTCCGGAACCCGCCAGCACGATTCTTCGTTCTCCATTCCTTGGTCTGGGGACTTTCCGAGTTGCTAGGAAACTTTCTCTTGAGATCTCACAACATTGGATACTTCTTCAAAACTGCTGGGGAAGGTTTACAACGAACGTTCTCCACCACGTTATTCACAAAAGCTTGGATCATAATAAACTCGTCGCACCAGAACTCATTATAGCCAAAGGTCGTCGAAGTTACTCTTCCCATTTGTAAGAAGGGAAGGCGGATACCGGCTCGAGGGCACGGCATTGAGGGCGGCACGCAATGAATCCTTAGGAAGCACCGATTTGGTAAGCAAGAGGTACCCCTTGATCGAAACCCATGTGACGAAAGTAGTAGCACGGTCAATATTGTAAGCGGCTATCTGGAAAGACCCCATGAAGAAAGATGGCATATAACCGGCAAGCGACTTTGAATGAACAAGTTTTCACCAACGCTCAAATCGCCATCAAGACAAAGACATGAGCGGAGCGAAGCAAAGGTGTCAATTTGAGTCACCGACCTATGGACCAGGCTCCCATGGGCGAAAATTGATTTCATGCGACTTATCAAGAAGACTAACCAAGCTCACGCCAACTCTTGGGCGCTTTGTTCACCCATCGAAGAATTCGAGAGCCGCCCCAACTCGCGGGAATCGAAGACATCGGTTTCGGAGCATACTTCTCAAAGTGCTCCCATAGCCGGACTTGCGAGAAAAGCAACGTGCACATATGAATTCACTTTCATGAAACCATTCGAAACTCGCATGTTCGCAACTAGGTGGTCCAGATGCACATACAAGGAACCGAGGAATAGCTTGCCAATGGGAAGAACTTCACCTTTTGCCAACTTCACAAAGAATCACTAGCAACTCTGGTCTTATCTCCTTCTTACCCCGGAACCATCGTCAAAAATGTCTCTAGACAACCGAGAGAGCCAAAAGTGCTGCAACGTGAAGATCACTTGCTTTTGCTCGGGTTCCAGCTCGTCCGGAAACCATTGAGATATCCACCAGTTGTAAAGGCACCTTTCATCCTCTTCCCACGAGAATCCTTCGACTTAAGTGGAGTCTTTCCGAGCGAAATCTTCCAACTTAGCGGCAAGGTCATCCCATCTTCCCCTCACTTTCGGATAATTGGATTTTAAGATTCCCGATTCTGGGAAGATTCAGCAAGAGAGCCACACTCTCAAAGGAGAAAGTTATCTCACCCCATCTACATATGATCGTATGGGTGTCCGAACACCATCTGGAGATGAAAGCAACCAAGCCCGAGATATCCTTCCTAATCTGGAGATTTCTTCAAGCTCGACGACATCAATAATCTGCGCTCGCGTCAAGTTGGTATTTATATGCTCCTTACTCACCATGAACTCAACCCATCTATCAAAAGAACGCAATGGGCTTTGGCACATCCACGAAATCAATATTGGAAGAGGAATATACCCCTTTATGAAGACAGAACCGTATGGTGTTCTCTCGGGCGAACCGAACGTGTCTTCTTTTCATCTTCACCACCGGTTAACAAAATTGGCACGAAACACGGTGATTTTTCCGAAAGAGAGACAAGTTTTTTGGCAAAAAACTCATCATACGTGTTTGGTTTGGAATTATGGACATCCTTTGATGAAGCGAAATTTTGTTCAGGTAACATCTTGTCGGATCTCTTAATAACAACTTAGCAACAAGATACCTGCACACAAAATTATCTCCCTGACACATAACCGCGCCCAACAAAAGGAAAACCCGAAATTAAAAAAAAAAAAAGAAAGAGAGGAGGGCGTATTCTCTACGGGTTCAAGACTATATACACAGTATTTTCTTCGGGTTCAAGACTATATACGCGGTATTTTATACGGGTTCAAGTATGCCTACAGTATCCTTCTTCGGGTTCAAAATTATATATGGAGCATTTTTCTACGGGTTAAAAATCACGCGCAGATATTTCTTTCAGGACCGAAAAATCATATATACAATATTTCCCTGCGGGTTCAAGTCGTATGGAGCATATATACGATTCTTCTTCGGGATTCATGTACAATATTTTCTACGGGTTCAAGACGCACACGCAATATTTTCTTCGTGGTTCAAAATTATATCCGCGGTATTTTATACGGGCTCAAGTGCGTCTGCAGTAACCTTCTTCGGGTTCAAAATAATATATGGAGCACTTTCCTACGGGTTCGAGTAATATATGCAGTATTCCCTTGGTTGCATACATACAATATTTTCTACAAGAGACACGCCAGAAATTATATGCGCAAAGAAAACGCCTAGGGTTTACACCTACATAAAAGGAAATCTTGGAAGACATACACCTAAGTCAGGTTCTTCTTTATGACTCTCTGTCATTTGGTAGGAAAGGATGAAAAGATGAAAGTGCAAGATGGGAGAAAGGGACTTTATATACATAGGCGTGAGGATTACGAAATAGGGAAGGATTTCCTTTTACCAAAATCGTGCGTGTAAGAAGCGGGCCCACAAGGGCGCCCAACTTCCCAATGTCGCCCAAGTTGCACCGGCCCCACCAATCGCACCGACTTCCCAATGACCGCCCAAGCCACGCCTGCAAGCACGCACACCTTGCGCCCGGTCCCACCGGCCCAGACACTCGGTTTCCCAAGTCACGCCCGCAAGCACGCACACCTTGCGCGGTCCCACCCGGCCCGGCACGCTCGGTTTCCCAAGTCATGCCCACAAGCACGCACAACTTCCACACCTACTGCGCCTTGGGTCCCACCGGCCTAACACACTCGGTTTCCCGACTCACGCCAACTTCCCAACGTCGCCCAAGCTGCGCCGCCCCACCAATTGTGCTAGCCTCCCGATTTGTGCAAAACTACCGAGAGGCAAGGGTTCCAAATCCTATTTATAAAAGGTCGAGACAAGCCTCCTCAATTCTCTTTACGGTTTCTTGTTGATAGTTTGTCACCATCTTATGCTTACCTCGCAACAAAGCCCCTGTTAGAGCTAGCGGGGACTTAATGTTGATGGTGGTTTTTAAACAAGGGTAAAATCGTAAAACCCCGTGACCTAGTGTTACCCGCAACACATTAACTAAGAGCATTTAACTCAGTGTAAATAATTAATAGGGGTATTTTTTCAAAATACAGTTAGGGTTTTCGACACGTAACCCTAATTCCAAAACCAAGCCGCATCATCTGCGCACCATGGCAACAATGCCAAATCAAGCCGCATCTCACGCACCATGGCAACAATGCCAAATCAAGCCGCATGCACTCGCGCACCATGGCAACAATGCCAAACCACCAAGCCGCACACTGCGCACCATGGCAACAATGCCAAACCAAGCCGCACACTGCGCACCATGGAAACAATGCCAAACCAAGCCGCACATCACGCACCATGGCAACAATGCCAAACCAAGCCGCACACTGCGCACCATGGCAACAATGCCTAACCAAGCCGCACACTGCACACCATGGCAACAATGCCAAACCAAGCCGCACACTGCGCACCATGACAACAATGCCAAACCAAGCCGCACATTGCGCACCATGGCAACAATGCCAAACCAAGTCGCACACTGCGTACCATGGCAACAACGCCAAAACCAAGCCGCACACTGCGCACCATGGCAGCGACGCCAAAACCAAACTACATATCACACTCATTGGCAACCATGCCAAACTAAGCCGCTATGCCATTGGCACATGCCAAATATAGCGCCCTAGGCTTGCAAAACGTGCAACTAGGTCAACATGGCCGTACGTGCCATTGGCACATGCCAACACGTACCACAAGCCATATTTCCAAGCCGCTATGCCATTGGCGCATGCCAAATATAGCGCCCTAGGATTGCAAAACGTGCAACTAGGTCAACATGGCCGTACGTGCCATTGGCACATGCCAACACGTACCACAAGCCATATTTCCAAGCCGCTATGCCCTTGGCGCATGCCAAATGTAGCGCCCTAGGCTTACAAACCATGCAACCTAGGCCAAGTCGGCCACGCATGCCATTGGCACATGCCAACATGCTCGCTGGTAGCTTTTCCTACCAAGGCCACGGCCCTAACGGCCACGCATGCCATTGGCACATGCCAACATGCTCGCTGGTAGCTTTTCTTACCAAGGCCACGGCCCTAACGGCCACGCATGCCATTGGCACATGCCAACATGCTCACTGGTAGCTTTTCCTACCAAGGCCACGGCCCTAATGGCCACGCATGCCATTGGCACACACCAAACACACACGCTGGTAGCCTAACTTGCAAACCGTGCAACCTACCACCAAGGCATTCCGCACATGCCAAACACACACGCTGGTAGCCTAACTTGCAAACCGTGCAACCTACCACCAAGGGCATTCCGCACATGCCATTGGCACATGCCAAACACACACGCTGGTAGCCTAACTTGCAAACCGTGCAACCTACCACCAAGGCATTCCGCACATGCCATTGGCACATGCCAAACACACACGCTGGTAGCCTAACTTGAAAACCGTGCAACCTACCACCAAGTGGCACATGCCACACACGCCACTAGCATTGCCACTTACACTCAACGTACAACCTACCACCAAGGCATTCCGCACATGCCATTGGCACATGCCACGCACGCCACTAGCGGCTCTGGCATTGCCACTTGCGCTCAAGTACAACCCGCAACAAGGGCATTCCGCACATGCCAATGGCACATGCCACACGCGCCACTAGCAGCGCCACTTGCACTCAAGGTGCAACCAACGAGATATCAACACAAACTGGGGGGATGCTTTCCAGGGTTTTGGTTTGGCGGTCACGGCTTGCGTACACTACGCTCACATTAAGAAAGCGTGAAAAGGAATAAAGCGGTCAAATAAATGAGGAAATAATGGTGAAAACGTTTTCACCCATTAACACCATGCGGTTACCACCTCCTCCCATTATTTCACCCTTTACTCTCTTCCTTCATGAGACCGGGTACGTTTCAATCTCGACTTGTATAAATAGGTCTTACCTATTTCCACCGGATAACAAGTCTCGGTCGGAGAAAAATACTACACTCTCGGAAAAGGCAACTTTGCAAACTCTCCAAAAAGCTTTCATCTCTTGCAAGCTTTCTAAGCTTTCACTTTCGATACAAGTCGAGATACTACTCTCCCGTAACTATTCTCGGTCTCAACACCTTTCTTTGCTTCCCTCCCCAAATCAACCCTTCTCTTCCACTTTGTGACCGAAGCAAGTCTGGAACGGCCATTTCTTGGTTTAGGCCGGACTTGTACAGATTGATCTCTCGAATCTATAAAGTGCTCACGTGCAGCACATTTGTTTAGGGTTTAAACCAGTTTCTCACTCACCTACCGAATTTACTGAAATCGGCAGAAACGATTTTTACCCATAAACAACTGGAAACAAAGATCTAGAATTCAGTGGCTTCAATCAGGCGATCTCAACACAACCTTTTATCATACTAAAGCTACCATCCACAGAGCTTGCAACAATATATAGCAACTACAAGACACACAAAACAACTGGATTAGCAAAAAAGAAGACGTTGTTCAACTCATATTGGATCACTATTCTCAGCAATATACGACCCCGCCTACAGAAATAAATGAAGATCTTTTTGCAAACATCAGACCAAGGTTGACTACAAGACAATCTTACGAAGGAAGTAACTACAGAAGAAATCAAGCAGGCACTTTTCTCCATAAATTTTGAAAGTGCTCCGGGTCCGGATGGCTATACAAGTAAGTTTTTTAAAGTTTTATGGGAAACAACCCACCCTCAATTGATAGCAATGGTTAGTGCTTTCTTTAAGAATCTTAATATGCACCCTCTCATGAATCACACAAACATAACACTGATACCTAAAGTAGACCACCCTTCAAAACCTTCACAATACAGACCGATAGGACTCTATAACGTCACATATAAAATCATCTCAAAAATATTAGTCAACCGAATTAGACCTATTCTCCCCTTTCAAATAAGCCCTTTCCAGAGTGCTTTTGTCCCACAAAGATCAATTCACGACAATATAGCGATTGCTGGGGAACTCTTCCATAATATCAGAACCTCAAAACCCACCAAAGATCCAAAAATAGCTCTAAAATTAGACATCCAAAAAGCCTATGACAGCCTAGATTGGGATTCATCAAAACTTGGATTCCCATCAGCCTTTATAGACTACCTTATGCTATGCGTCACAACAATTACTTACTCCATCAAAATAAATGGTACACCCCATGGATACATCACACCAATTAGAGGTATTAGACAAGGAGACCCACTTTCATCCTATATTTTTATCATATGTGCTGAAATCCTATCTACAAACCTGGGAAACCTTCAAAACCAAAAATTAGTTCCAAGACTTAACATATCACAAAAAGCACCTCCCATAATTCATCTAATGTATGCGGATGATCTTCTGATCACGTATAAAGCATTAGATCAAAGTAACCAACACCTTAAAACCCTCCTCCAAGCTTATAGTTCTTCTGCAGGGCAAGTAATTAATACTACCAAATCAATAATCATTAGGGCTGCACATGGTACGGTACGGCCCGGTTCTCTGATGGAACCGGTCCCTGTACTTGGTGTTGACCGGTACCCCATTTTGAGGACCGGTACTTGTACTTGTACACAGTGTTGTACTGCAGATTTCCGACTGGGTCCTGTACAAGACCTGCACTGTTTTACCTATTAGCTATTACAGTTTCAAATCAAAAAGAAAAAAAACTTCACAAGTTCTTCCCTACTATGACAGGAACCCTAAGTTTACCAATACAACCCACACAAATACAAATATACAATGAATCAATGATTCACAAAAACTCCAATTTGGCATAAACCCACCCTAACATTACCAATTTCTTGTACAACCCATACAATACAATGAATCAATGACTCACGGAAAATTCAATTCAGCATAAACCCAATTGAAATCAACCAATACTCACAGAAAATTCACTGCAAGTCTGCAACAATTCTTCAATCTGATTTCTAATTTCATTCTCACATTCACATGGAAAATTAAAAACCCAAATCTGTTGCCATTAACACTTGAATTCAACCCAATCCTCTAACCCGTCAGAATTGTTGAATTTCTTGAGTAGCACCACCATCTTCTCCTCAATCTGTTCACGGCTGTAATTTCTTAGATTCAATTTTCCGGAACTAACAAAAGCCACCACCATCACAGAATCCATTAGTTCTTCTTTTCTAGACATCAAACAAATCGATCTCAAATAAAATCTTACATCAGATACAAACATGCAATGAAACAGATTAATTAAAGATATAACTAATTATTAAGAACCCTAAGTTAAACAAACATATTCGAAATTACCCAAAATCAGATGATGGTGGTGGTGGTGGTGATGAAGAAGAAGGTGGTGGTGGTGATGCTTCTGATACAGAAACTCGAGTCAGAATGAAGAAGAATAAAAAGAAGCGAGTGGTGGTGCTTATGTTCTTCAGCTTTGAGAAAAAAGGAAGAAGAATCACTCGTGAGAATAGGCAATTCTCGAAAGATAAGAATACTACAAATACCTAGAATCAATGGTCGTGATTAATTCTGATATAAAGATCGAAGGCTATTATTAACCGGGTTATTTGGTCCTGTTCCCGAGCCTGTACTCACCCATTCCGGTCCCCGTGATCCAGTATACACCGGTTCTTCTATTTCATTCCCGGTCCCCTCGTCTGGCTACACCTGCAGACGCAGACGGTTCCGGCCGGCTTTTCTTGGTTCCGATCCCAGACAGGGGACTTCTAACCGGTTCTTGTGCAGCCCTAATAATCATCCATCACCCTAATTTAGACCCAATCAAAATAAATGATCTTCAACAATTCTTTAATATGACAACCTCTTCAAAACCTCCAACCTATCTAGGCATACAGTTTAAATAGGGAAGAGCATCAAATCGAACCTTCACTCCCCTTCTACAAAGATTAGCCAGAAAATCAAAAGGATGGATAACAAAATGCCTAACGCCAGCAGGAAGACTCGTTCTCATCAAAACCTCCCTAACCCCAACCTCAAATCAAATAATGCAAACACAAAACCTACCCATAAATATACACAAACAAATAGATCGTATGACCAGGAATTTTTTCTGGGGACATGACTCAACAACCAAAAAACTCCACCCTATAGGATGGGATAAAGCAACAAAACCAATAGCCGAAGGAGGATTAGGAATAAGGAAAAGCGCTGATCATAATAAAGCCCTTCTCATGAAGAGAATTTGGAATTTGCATGAACAACCTAACTCTATATGCGGAAGTCTATTCGATGCAAAATAATTTAATGAACAACCAATTCTACAAGGAAACATCTCCATTCCTTCTTCTTCCAGCCCTCAATAGAGACAACTCGCATCAATTATCCCTACCATGCAAAATTTAATTTTCCATCGTATTGGAAATGGGTTATCAACACCAATAGAAGCTAACTGGATTCCACACTCTCCAAATCTAGATCTAACAAATTACTACCCAATCCAAATGGTAGCAGATATCATCGAACCAATCTCCCACTCCTGGAATCATGAAAAATTGAACACCTTTCCCAATCAAATATTTCAAAAAATCACCAACATCCACCTTCCACAAAATAATACCCCAGATAAAATTATATGGCCACACTCAAAATCTGGAAGCTACACCACATCTTCAGGATACAAATGTCTAACCCATGGTCAACCAACCCACACACCACTACAGCCTACCAAATTCTTATGGACTTTACCATGTCCACCAAAAATTCGGCTTTTCTTGTGGAAAGCCATCAATGAAGGATTACCAACCTTCTCTCTCTTACATCGAATCCATTTGACCAACTCAGACATATGCCCAAGATACAATAATGATACGGAATTAGCAAGCCACCTTTTAATTCACTGTCCAACAGCAGCCACTTCCTGGAACAACTTATTCAATCAACTTACAAATACACCAAACACCAACCATACCCAGACCTTCACCTTAACTCCACAAACACTATATCCCAAATCCCGAAACAACCAACATCAACTTCGACAATCTCATCATTCTGTTTTCTATTCTGGACCCTATGGATATTCAGAAATGATCTAATTTACCAACGAAAACAAACAACGTCAGAAGAAATCCTAGCCTGGGCACAAAAACTACAATAAGAATATTCATGGGCACAGAACGCTTCACCACCAATCATACCAGGAGCTACACCAATAGTCAACCACCCAATAACAGATAAAAGGATAGCAACAATATCGGTAGGCTGGTCCGTTCTGAATATCAACTAGATTAAAATTAACACAGATGGAGCAGCCAGGGGCCACCCGGGATTTGCAGGGGCGGGATTCGTCTGTAGAGACTCTGATGCACGAATAATAATAGTTATGGCTCAACCACTAGGAATTACGAATGCACTAACTGCAGAAACTTGGGCCTTACTATTGGCTTCAAGAACAGCAACAGAGAGACAATGGCCTAGAATTCTCTTTGAAACATATTCGGAGAACCTCCTGCGTTTCATTACATCAACTACCACACCACCTAGGCACATAGTAGAAATTATTGAAGAAATAAAAAATAGACTTAGGCAAATCCCGCAAGTTGCTATACAACACAATTACAAGGAAGGAAATCAAGCAGCGGACGGATTGGCAAATCATGCAGCAGATGGAAGCCAAATAGGAAACTATTCAACAAAATCTGGGACCAGGTAATCCCATCTTTTATCAGTCACATTTTATTTCAAGACTATGTGGGTACCACATACCCACGACAAGTTGTAATCTAAACTTTCTATAATAAACATATGCTTCAAAAAAAAATTGAATAAGATTAAAAAACACGAATAGTATCAATCTTCTCCGGCATTCCAATAATCTTTGCTTCACAGTAGCATGTGGTGTTCAGAATGACATAAACACAAATGCATTAATGAATTGACTGTATAAGTAATTGTTATCACTTTCATTTATCACTTTCATAAAATACTGTACGTTCTCACAATATCTAGAGTCATGGCATCTACCTTGTTTTCATTATATTGCAGCTTTTCAGTCACCTCAAACGGAGTCTCTATGTTTTCATAAGGATTCTTTTACTCCTCCAGGTCTACCTTACCAACACCCGTTGCATCTGAATTAAATCTTTTTTTAAAAAAGAAAACAAAATATCACAGCCCGTTAGACACAACACTGTGCAGTTTTTATTTATCCATCAGAACACATTACTTACAATGCCTTAAATTTATTCAAACACTCTTGACGTAGGTGTAGTACAAAGGATTAAAACACATGGCCATATACACTCACGTAAGTAATCACCACCACAGTAGGTATGTAACATACATTCATGAAGTCGTCTATGATGGCATCACTAATTACGTTCACTAAATCAGCCCACATTGTTATTTTCATGGCAGTTCCCCTGGAACCAAAAATATTACCAACCACCAGAATAATCTACAAATACTTAATGAAAAAAATTAAATCATGGAAATTATAAGTGTATTGTACCTCTCATTCTCGATATAAATTTCCCGCATCAAAGAAAAATGATAACTGACGATAGCAGAGTGACTGTTATGCAAAGAAAAATGTACCGATAGATTTCAGTGCAAGACGACTAAAAGTTTTTTTTTTTGCCAACTAAACATACCATACCTGTCGTAAGTCGCAACAAAGTTCCCTCTGAAGTATTAAAAATTCTAACCAAGGCCATTTGAGATGGCTGTGTCAAGCCACTGCTCGTCCTGGGAGTAACATATGTTGTTATTGCGGCACACAATGACAACCCCACTCCATAGAAACAAATATGCATACCTAAAAAAACTATGCATTCAAGACAATAAACAAAGAGAATACCTAATGTATTAATTATTTATGACTAAAAAGAATAAGAGTAAATTAGTATTCTTACCTGTGACGCAACCTTCATTTTAAAAATATTGGAAAATTTATGTAAAGATGTCAATGTAAACTTTTCTTACGGAGATTTAATGGAGCACCCCATCCATATTACAAACTAACTGCATAACTAACAAAACTAAAGCTAAGTAAGAGTTCGAACCATCAAATATACCCACTAGAACGACCACTATCTTACTGACCGCGAATGCAGCTATAGGATGAGACAAAATTGCATTTTGTTCTTCTGCTTGTTCGACATGAATTAATCAACCCATTTTCGTGCTCAGTGACACAATCAAGCACTTCTTGGTTAAAACCAATAAACTTAGCAATGCTCATAACATCGTATCTTCCAATGCTTCACATCCTCCAAGCACCTCATAAACAAAGATAGATGACGTCATGAACAATTAGTTTCTGTAGAAGTGTTTTAATAAATAACAGGAACACTACACCCAGGTGGTAACATACATGGAAGATATGAAACACCTCGGTGTTCCTAGAATGCAAGATTGTACCCCGCCCATTTCATTCAGTTGTTTATCATCAAAATATGACCACACCATACTAATGAATCCAAACCTTACTAAAAACTATTGATAAGAAAACTAAAAACTATTGATAAGAAAATATTAGCCATCACCCTGTTTTAAGTTTTTCTTGTAAGCAGGACCCGTGTAAACTTAACCAAGTCAATGGCCTATAGAATAAGGAGAAATAAAAAAAAATTAGACGACAATCATTTTCGCTATACAGAACCACAAAAGTTAGGACTCGTTTGAAAACAGGTTTCAATGGCCTATGCATAATCAAATGCATTGATCACTTCTCAAGGTGTCGAACATCTAGAAATTGTTTTAAGAAGATATTTAAAAATAAACGTTTTTTTTTTGGTACAACCTCTAAACTTTTTATTTGAGGTGCAAATGACAACTACCCAACACTCCTAGACTTTGGACAGGGGAAACTTTACATGGGAAGCAGAGATAGCACAAACTCCATTTACATTAACTTGAGTCTTAAGATCAATAAGTATATTACCTCTCAACTAATAAGGTCCTTTAAAGATAAAAAAAAAATTACAATGGCTCTTAAGGCCAGACTTTCACAATGTCACCTTCGGAACCTTAGCACATATCACATGTATTTGAAAGTAACCAATGTGGTTGTCAGAAAATAAATGACGAAAAGTATTTACAGAAAGAAGTCATAATCAAAGAAATAACATGCCACTATGCCAACTTAAACTTTTTTTTTAAAAGGAGACCTGATTTTACCATCTTATGTTCACTTCAAGTCATTTTAGTAAGCCAAATCATCAAAATCAAACCTACCAACAGAGAGTCTGATGCAAGAGCAATTTGGAGAAGAAAAAAAGTATGCTTTTCCTATGTGGCACTGTGGTTTATACTTCTCCAAGCATTAGAAATTAGTTTCTTCATTACCTGGCATTAGAAATAATATGCAATGCAAATTAGTTTCTTCATTACCTGCTCAATGATGGCAAAATAATTTGAATTTGAGTTTGCCTGCAAATAAGGCACATTAATACGATAAGTTTACAATGACATATTTTTAGCCTACTGAAATAACAACAAAAACACCGCCCGTGGGAGTCGAACCCACAACTACATGGAGTACCATGTGCTCTTCCATTTGAGCTAAGACAGCAAGTAACATTTTCTGAGCTAAGACAGCAAGTAACATTTCCTAATATATTGGGATCTAATATATAATATATAGTCTGTCAAAGCACAACACTATTTAGCCCAAAGATTTTTAAGAGCTCCATTCACATGATGTAAACCCTACCACACTATTTATATGTGGTCACCTCATCACTCATCAGTGGGGAACTCAAATTCTGGCTCCATTGGAACTGCGCTGAAAACGCCTCAACAAAATTGAGAATTTCTCAACAAATTGTTTTACACTCATTCATTGGGTTTTAGCAAAAAAAATCATTGGGTTTTAACAAAAAAAAAAAAAAATGAAAAAACTCTTTGTATTGGCTGTTAAGCAAAGCAGATTTCAAAAATGTATCAACAACTTCTTTCAAAAAAATTGAGAAATGCCTCAACATATTGTTCTACAGCTTCTTTCAAATTGACAAATGTCTCAACAAATTTGAGAATGCCAACAAATTGTTCTACGTGTGTCATTCAACGAAGTGTTTTGGGCATATATGCTGAAGAAAACAAAACATTAACAAAGATGCCATGATTGTGTTTTAATCTGAACAGATAGCAATAAAAGTTGGAAACATTAACTTTGGCTTAGGCCAAAGTTTCCTGCAGCTCATTGATCTCATTTCTCGTTCATGGGCCGAAGACACCAACATTAGACCGTTTATTCTCTTCCATCACATGTATCCCGAGAAAGATCCAAGGGATGTTAATCGTAGGTGCTTAGATACAGATATAAGAGATTATCAGTTGTTAATTTAACTTGTTTCGCATATTTTAGTTCGTAATTTGTATATAAAGTTTAATAAATGAAAAGTATGTTATTCATCGGAATTGCAAAGTAGAAAATAATGTTTTAGCAACCATTAATGGAGCACCAATTCAAAAATAGGCGCTAAAGAATAAAAAGTAAATACTAATCATTGTGCCAGGACAATCGTATTTTCCTTCCCGTGAAGTACAATTATAACGTTGATTCAGTAGTTCAGTGATATTGAGGTAGGAATTATCTATAAGTGTACTACTGAAAACGATACTAACAAAGTAAATAATGGTATCCAAACCTAAGAATGGTGGATGAAAAACATATGAACGGTCTATGATCGAGTTCTCATTGCTGGAAGTTCAGTTCATTGGTGCAGTCTATAAACTGGTAGATGTCTCCCCGCTTTTTTTTCTCAAGTGGAAGATTTTTTTTGGACATTCAACATAGATACAGATGACACGAAAGAAGCAGTAAGAAATGTAACCAAATCAAAATAAAAAAATAAAAAAAAAATCATCTCCTGCAGCGGCATAGATTACTTGCAAAATCTTGAATTGACACATAATTGAGAATAATACCTTCGGAGTTGACACATAATTGAGAAACATGCTTCAAAACCCATAATTATCAGAACAAAAAATATAACCTTTTTTGCATTTTTTTAACGAATTTTTGACCACATCCATCGAGCATAACTCTGCATCACTGGGAAAAGCGGAGGAACGACTATAAACCTGCTGGGACAAAAATTAGAAAGGAAAACATATTAGAGTGGATCAAAAACCTATAGATCTTGTCAAAACAATATGGAAATATAAGATAGAATGAAATGACATATCTCACAAAATAAAAGACTCAACAATTAATTTAACACGATGCTTTTATCATCACTATGAACACTATTTTGCTACCTCATTTTTCAAGAGACTTCAGAACAAAACTGCATTGTGAACTAACCTTATATTTAACATTTCCACTGAAATTACCGAGGAAAAATAGTCACACTTTTAGCCATGGACCTTGCTCAATGTGCAACTCAATAAAAGTTGAATACTTGCCTTCGATGATAAAACCACTGGTTAATTAAGTCTACTTGATATGTTGTGTAGCTCGCTGATCTACTCAACAAAGTGACGTGCTTTGACCAAAATGAGTATCTATTTTTATGAAGTCTCATTGTCAAAGAGGAAAGCGCCTACAAACATGTACAACAATAGTAGATTCTATTTTCCACCTCAACTAAAGATAAATCTACAAAATAAATACACTCAATAAAAATGTCCACTTTCGATTGCATATTTCAGTAACAATGCACCTATACCTGCCGTATGCACAGGCCACACAAAAATGATACAAAGCAATTGTATACCTTTGTGTGCATTAAGCTTTCGATTTTTGTAAACCTATTTAGCCACATAACATACTCAAAGGAAACTATTCGGAATAGAATACACATTTCCTTCCTCAATTATTTCCTGGATCAACTTCATATGATCCTTTCCCATCTGAGTCCCCTACAGTTGATATATGCGAAAAAAACAGTTAGTAGAATGGAATAACAACCTAAACAATCCATTAATATATGGCCAAAAGAACGATTTAGCATACATAAGGAAAAAAACCAAAACTCAAGAATGATGTTGAAAAGAAAAAAAAAAAACAGCCTTTAAACTAAACGATTGAAACATAAAATTGATAATCGCAGTCAGAATAGCATACTAACATCTCAACCAAAGATTATGTAATGTCAGGAACACACACGAACGTCTCTAAACAATGGAGGATGCGGCAAAAGATGAAAACAAAATAATCATGAGCGATACTGACAGAGAAGACTTCTGCTCGGTTAACCACAGACTCTTTACATCTAGGATGAAACAAATGACAAACAATTGGATCACAATGCTCTGTCTTAGTAATATAAATATAACAAATATGTGGTCGTATGTATAAGAAGAAATTCACCATATACATGGTAATTAAGGAACCTACAAATATATGACTTCTAAAATTAGCTAAATACTTGCCATGTAAATTTAAGCTTACAATCGGTAATTTGCACATCTTCAATACCAATGCTTTACAACTTTATTAGCTGCTTTCTTTGGTTCGAGATCAGTCTTGTTAACCACTGCAAGTTATCAAAGAAACAACAAAACGATCAACGGAACCATCAATAACCAATAAAATCTAATATGATATCGCAGATTCACTAAAAAACTAAAACACAAACTGCTACTAACCTTGTCCCTCAATCTTCATTGGTCCTTGATGTTCCTTCTCATACATTGAACGTATAATATTAATTGCCCGATTCTTAAAGAAAAAAGAGATTAGTTGCTTGATACTCTCCGTCTGTTGATACTCTCCGTCCGAACGTGAAAAGCCATGAGCTTTGAGTAGCTTATACATATATCTCTCTAACCAAACTTCACGAAACTGCCTTTTTTGTTTCCATTGAATAGACGTGCAATTCCATCACAGTTTGGGTCCAATTTTGTGCACACTCCTTTAAAGAGTGTGCACATAACAAAACAACCTTATTGGTTGGCTGAAAAAACGAGTTATCTATTTAATAAAACACTAAAACAAAATTAATTTAATCTAAAAAAACAGGTTAAAAAAATATATCATATCTACTAATTACCTAAATTATAGCGTTTTAAACATAGGAAATAACTAATGAATCATGAACTTTGATTTTTTTCTTTTTTGAAGCATTATGAACTTTGATAATGATCGTCCAACCTTTGTTTAGATTTAGACTAAGAAAAATATGTGATGATCTTGGTCACCATAGTGTATGTAATTGATTTCAGTGACTAGTGGACCCCTATTAATTTCAATTGAGCTTATACTAAGTTGTTAGTCCAAGAACCCATATGAATTACAGATCAAAATACTTTCATAGCTCGTATTAGTTACTTAATGTAGTGGAGCGAGAATGCTAAAGATCCGACTATTTAATTTGCAATCACAAATTGATAATCGATAGTAGGTATCAAATCTTGTTCTTTAATTGTATGTTGTGATTATTCAGTTGGACCTTAGGGATTGCCTCCTGAATGTTCTTCTTATAATTATGATCCGCTTGGTGTTCTTAATGCGTACAAGATATCACGTGTTTCAAAATTGTAAGATACAGTGTACAGATTTTCTTTGTTCGTCTGTTGATATAATGTTTCAAAATCGTAAGATACACTCTTTAACTTTGCCGAAGATTACTATTAGTTAACAAATCGCAAAGAAGTTGAATATTGAAAACACTGTAATTTAGGAGAATATTTGATATAGTTTCCTTTTTTATTTTAAACTAAATTAAAATAAAATAAAAACTGATTTAATGAAATGAGATAACCATTAGTTAAAGAGGGCCAATCACATTAATTTGTTATGTGCACACTCGTTAAAGGAGTGTGCACAAAATTGGACTCCAGTTTGGACGTAAACTTAGTATTAACTACCAATGATTGAACTTGTTTCCATTGAATAGACGTGCAACGATATCATAGCCTGGATTTGGACGTAAAATTAGCATTAACTGCCAATGATAGAATCGCCTAAACATAGATTACATGAAACTTCCACCATGCTCCATTAATTGCCGATGAAAAAATCCCATAAAAACTTATTTGGGTTGATTTTTCTTTTGATATGGAAATTCTCGGATTTGTTTTCTAAAAAGAGAATTGTTTCAACTTTTACCCTAAAGATCTTCAAAGGTTCCTTTTCCATTAATTGCCCATGAAAGAATCTCGTAAAAACCTATTTTTGTTGATTTTCTTTTTATAGGGAATTTCTCCGATTTTTTCCTAACAAAAAAAATTGTTCGACCTTGTCAGGAAAGATATTCGCAGTTTTTTTAATATGGCATTTTATTTACGGCTAATCCGACCAATATGGAGCATCTGATCGAGACGGTCCCATCAAAAATTAACGGCCACGAAATGTAAGGGGGCTAACTTTGATTTCGGCCAATCAGGAGCGAGGGTTCCGTTAACCGGCCAATGGGAGGGGAGGTTACCGCAACTCTCGACGTGGTGTGAGAGATGTGATTGGGTGTTTAGGTTGTTGATTTATACAACAAAGTCAAGTGTTTCGATCCTAAAAATTAGAAAATAATGCTACATGTGTATAAATTTCAAAAGAAAATGAGAGATCGTTTGTTTATGCACGTCGAAGGTCAAGCAATTATCACTATTAAACACATGGCACAATGAAAATTCTTAGAACAACACATGCCCGACCAAGGATATATGTGATGCCATTTCCAATTACAAAATCCTAATAAAGATTTAAATGATTGATCTAAATGTTTGTCTTTCTTCATTTATTTAGTTAATAATAGTAAAAATAAAGGAAGAAGTTTAAATGAAAATGAAAAAAAAAAATGTTTCAAACACGAGTCATCGGTGTGTTCAAATAAGACGTGCACGGGACGCACATATTGATGCGTCGGATACGCGTCGTGTTAGTGTCCAACGCCCGTCTTGTGTCCGACGCGAGTCGAAAAGACACGACTAAAAAAATGGAGCGTCCGTACAACCCAGGTTGGGTGCTACCCTTGCCCTTCCTAGCATGTGTAGGGCATCCATAACGACCGTCCAGAAATGACCACCACACAAAGACAGTGCGAGACAGCGTTTATCCCACTTTACTCGAGTCATTTAGAGTTTCGTGTACCAAAATAGAGCTCTCCATTTCAACCCAGGAATCCACCCATCAATGAAGTCGTCGTTAGCATGTCCATGTCTTCACTTTCTCTCTCCGTTGCCGTTTTCCACCCCGAATAATTTTACTCTGGTTTCTCCTCACCAATACCGGACTGCCTCATCACTATCACTATCAGCAAATAAATCTTCTCCCCTGTATTCACCTCTAAACCCTAATACTAAAAACCCTAGTAAACCTAATCGAATTGTAAAAGCCAAAGCTCAATTGACATTCTCTCTTATTTCATCTCAAGATCATTGGGGTACATTAGCATTTCTCTTTGCAACCGGTGCTTTTGGTATCTGGTAAACAAATTCTATCCAAATTTCGGTTTACTTGTTTTTGTTTTTATATTTTTGCTATATGTTTTTATGATTTGAAGTTCACAGAAGACCAATTTTTCATCATGTACGCTTGCAGATTTGTTACTTGGTAGTTATGGTTTTTGTTTTCTTTGTTCATATGACATTGTTTAGTTTGGGGAATGTTGATTAACGTGAAAAGAAATTAGGCAGTATAAACTTGCTTTCCTCGATAGTTTATAAAATTCACTATGAACTTCAGCCTTGATAATTTTGTAATTTTCTTCAAATTGTTGGTTTTGTATTGTATATTGGTTGATTTGGGTGGTCTTGAAGGTCGGAGAAGACCAAATGGGGAAGCACGTTGAGTGGCGCAGTTGTGAGTACTCTGGTTGGACTAACAGCAAGTAATGTTGGAATCATTTCTTTTGAAGCTCCGACTTATTCAGTGGTTATGAAATATTTGCTTCCACTCGCTGTTCCGCTACTGTTGTTCAAAGCAGATTTGCGTCAAGTTGTACATTCAACAGGAGCGCTGCTATTTGCCTTCTTGCTTGGATCAGGTCATACTTGTAGACATCTTTTTGTTTGTTTTTTTGTTAACTTTATGCTTATTAAATTTCATTTTGGAGAGTTGTTTTCGACTAATTAGGATCGTTAACTATTTTGTTGATTTTCTTATATTACATACTGTGTTCGGTGTTCCATTCTTAAGGTCCTATACTTGTGACGTAGATGTATAGATGATATAAACACAAACTTACCTTGAGATTGGCAGACCATATTTAATGCGATGTGTATCTAACATATATAAGTACAAGTGTTACCCTGTGGCCTGAGCCTATGATGCAGGAGCCTGCTGAATACTGTTAAAAGTTGTGTAAAATACCTTTTAAACTTTATTTAGAAGTTACATTGTCTATCAAATTCCTTCCCTCTGTAGCTACACACCTTGAACTCTATCTTCACTCGTAGACTCTTTTATGCTACACTTTTTCATTTCTCCCTCATCTCTTACTCACGAAGTACACATATAGCTACCCTTTTTCTTTCACCGTTGATCTTTAAGTAGTAGACCTTTCATTTTTGATTGTACAAAATGCAAATAAGTGATTCAAGAGTATAGATGAATGTAAATGTGTATAGGCGAACATCACCATCATATCTGGACCCTTTTTTTTTTTTTTTTTTATCTCCTTATATGTCTCCGTCGTGGACTTCTGGTGCTGTTCACTTCCGTCCTGATATGTAATATTCTTGTTTGTCTTCATGTATACTTAGTTTGTTGGAGTTCAGGATTTTCTTCAGTACAATTATCTGAGGTACTTCTATCGTTTATTGGCCCTGTTTGATGTACTCGTTGACCATCAAAATTTGGTTTTGATTAATATCCCAATATTTAGGCAGCCTGCTTTACCATTGTCTAAAGTCCTCAAAATCAAATTACAAAATTGAATTAAATGCTAATGAGTCCTGTATTGTGATATTTTTGTAAAGATTTTTTGTTGCATCTTGGTTTTATTTCTCAAGAGTGTTTATAGTTTTCAAAAGTTTGAAAATGAAGATAAATCTTTTCAAACGAACCAAACTGCAGGAAAAAGTTGGGCTGAATCACTAGTTTATGAATGTTTTTTCCAAAAGATAATTGTCGTTTGACCAACTTCTCAGATTGAATTTCTTCAGGTGTTTATCTTCGATTTGGTTTTCATTAACAACATGGAATCAGTTATTACTTATTAGATTAACTCCTATATTTTAGTGGATGCTAGTACAAGGAAGACTATATCATAAAAATTAAGATAAACAAATTTGTTCATTTTGCTTAAAAATTCTTTGTTTCAAATCTAAATCATGTAAGCATTTGACTTTTGCTTCTTTAATTTTTATTCTAGGGTAGTTGATCCCAAGGTATTTTTAGCTCCAGGATCGTGATTGCAGAACCATGACTCAGAGATGAATTGTTTCTGATCTTTTAACTTGTAAGTAAGTTCCTTTGAGTTCATCTCGCTTGTTTTTAATCCTTCTTTTCTCTCCGACCTCTTTGTCTTTCATCTCTCATATAAAGGAGTGAAATGCCTGTCATTTTTCTAGTCCTTTGAATACTCGTTCTGGTGCACATGCATTCTTGTCCACTAACTAAAGTTTCCTATTAGGTTATTTGTTATGATTTGTGAAAGTATGATAGCCATGAGTCCACTCTTATTTGCTTGTATTTATTTCTCAGCAGTAGTTGCTTACTTTAGGCATCTGAACTGCCACTCCTAATAACCAAAAGTCTAGGCTATGTTGATGTCAAACCTTAATTGTATGAACCATAACTGAGCTCATCGTGTATTTAGGAGTCATACAAACTTCTCCCTTTCCGAATGTGATGATTAAATACGCCACGAACAAACACAAAGAAAAAAGTCTAATTATGAAACTAAGTAGGGGTTGCAGGGATTACATTTTTCATTTTTGGAGAAACAAATGAGATGGGTGAGATAGAGAAATAGTGGAGAAGAACACAAATGATGAAATATAATACCCAACCTAATTGGTGTCTCGATAGGAAAATTATTAAGTAATAAAGCAAAACAAAATAAACAAGTAGAAAACAAAATTAAAGCATAGAACGTAACACGGTTTTACAGCACCGAGCACTCTTCTATAATTGTCTGATTATAATTCTTGAATAATAGTAATAGTCTATCCAAACAGACGCCGATGACTACTATTCTGGAAAGAAAGCCCTAGGAAAAGAAACACAATACTGGTTAAGCCTTCTATAGAATGGAAACTAGTTAATATTCCTAAAATAAGAAAATTAACATGAAAGTCCCTGCATCACAACCTAAAACCTCTTCACCTTTTTTTATTCTTTTGTGTTTTAGTCAGTTGATCAATATTTGTGTGGTGAACTATAATAGTACAACAGGGATCAATAACTTAGAAATTGATTGTGAAGTCTTCGATGCAAGAAGTATAGTAGTTTTTTTGGTTAGTGTATATATGTTGTTTAAAGTTAGTGCACAAAGGCTATACAATGCATGCTAAGTAATACTACCTCCGTTTCTGGAAAAGAGGTACTTTCACTTTTTCATTTTAGCCTAAAGTAAGGCCAAATTGAAAAAGTGATACTAACTCTTTTCCAGAAACGGAGGGAGTATAAGTGTATAAATTATAATGATTAAAGGCCACTCTACCCATAATGTATAGGTTTAGAGTTAAATTCCTAGAACCCTAGTCAACAACAAGTTCAATTTTGTAGGCGGAGTGAGAGGAAGAAAAAACTGTATTGGTTTTATAAGAACCTTAATAAGAGAGAAGAGAAAAAAATGGCGTCCTAATAGGGTTTGTTATTTGAAGCAAATGAAGGTAAAATGAGTGGAAATATAAATAATTGGAGTTCCACATAAACCAAACACCTAAATACACCTTTTCCCCTTCAACCTAATCCCACCCTCCAGTTCCGCTCTGTCAAGCGCACTTGTACAAAGACCTGTCACAGACTTACCGGATTTTGCGACCGAGTACTTGTTGAAACCGCGACCGTTTTGTTGATAAGATTTTATCTGTTATACTTATGCTAGGATATGATTTTCAAAACGTAAATTGTCACTTGTCATGATAGATAGGATTATGCATGTGTAAATAAAGCTGTTGGTTTCAATAGAAATCTTCAAGATTTTGAAAAACTTGTGCTTTAGGCGAGAGATGTGATTTCAGTTAATTTTTTATTCTTTCTTATTTATAATTAGAGCTTACTGTTTAGACATCATATATTTAAAAAAGTTATGCTGTACTTGCAGTTGCGACTATGGTTGGAACAATAGTGGCTTATGTGATGGTGCCTATGCGATCACTTGGTCAAGATAGTTGGAAGATAGCAGCTGCTCTCATGAGTAGTTATATTGGCGGAAGTAATTCCACAAACACGCTGTTACATCTCGCATTGGTTCTTGTTCTTTTTTGATAAACATAATTAAATGAAGAGGCCATTCATTCACATTGAATGCGACTAATGCATGATAGTGTAGTTTCTATTTTTGAGCCTACACAACCGAACAGGTAACATGATGTGACTGGCGCTGGGTATACTAATCCTGATACGTGATCTGTTGCAGTTCCTTACTTATATACAAGTTGTCAATTTTCTCTTATCACATTAATCCACTTATCCCAAGTCTTTTAGTATTCTTAGATTGTTCAATTGCACACAGAAGCATATTTTGCGTAGTTCTGCCATCATAAGTTTTCAATAAACATGATACCTTGATTTAAAAACCACTTTTTGTTGTTTATATTCCGCAGGATGTCTCCTTTAAGCTTTTCTAATTTCTGGATGAACCAATTAATTATATATTATTCACAATCATCAACTGAGCATCTTTTACCTATAATTCCTAATTGTGTGATCTATATAGAGCTTAACTTGCTTTATCCTTGATGTAGGGAAATTTTCTTTCATGGATTATTATGTATCTTTGTGCACTATCCTAAGTCCATCCTAGCCTCTAGGAAATCAAATCATTAGCCTTTATATCTCTATCTTATGGTCAATCATTGTCCTTTATGGATTTTATTACCTGGGTTTGAGTGCCATAATAAATTAAACTCATATAGTTACACACAAATAAAGCTTTATCTATTTATTGTGGTTTGTACTTCGTAGTATGCTGCCTGTAAACAAGCGAACTGGAAAACCTGATCCATGTCAATTCCTGAGTACTCTGGGGTTCACAAACTGATAGCTGTCCTGACAATCATATAGATAGGTTTGATTTTTTTTGTCATAAGGTTATTCATCTGAAATAGATTGACACTTCTTCCGCACCCCCATTCTCTTATTCTTGTAGTGCTGTTTTATGTGATGCCTCCAATCGGCGTGAGCTGCATTTCTCTTCTCTCTTTATATGTATTACTAATGAAGGTTGTCTGTGATCTGTTCCAGCGGTCAATTTTGTTGCTGTTTCAGAGGCTCTTGGCCTGTCTTCATCAGTATTGGCCGCGGGGATAGCTGTGGACAATGTTGTTTGTGCGATATATTTCACAATTCTTTTTGCATTAGCATCCAAAATTCCTCCCGAGGCTTCTACATCATCCAATGGTGGGTGTGTCCTCCCTTTGAATCTTGATCAAGTACAAGAACCATGTGCTGATATCTTTTTTATTAGTTTTAGAACATCTTAAACAGTCAACTTTGAGCTAAACATTATCTTTGGCAATATATATAACCATATATATATTGCCAAAGCTAGGGACTGGACATTTGCTGGGTACCAAACGTTAAATAACCCCTATATATATATATACTTTAATTTATTTCTAGAACTTATTATGTCTGGACCAGAGAACCTGTTTCTTAGTTTGTGTTACCTTGGTTAACATTCTTTTTAACACATAACTCCCCACAATCTGCCGTATTGCTTGCTGTGTCGTAAAGTGTATAACTTTTATGTTTTATGTTCAATCAACGAAACCAAGGTTCACATGTTTCGATATATATACTTTCTATGGGGTTGAATTCTCATTTTGGATCTTTCTGTTTCTATAAAAATGGATAAAATTATATGTGCTCTAATTTCGTATTGCCATTTTAAAGTAGAACTTGATATACTTACAAGCCCATTCGAGATACATTCTTCTAAATTACCTTGGTGCACTAGAGAAGTATGAGGGTGATTCCAGCCAATCAACTTGATGAAAGCAGACATATCATGTACGGTATTATTAAAGGCCATCTTCTGATTAAATGAGAATGTTTGCAGGTGATCTGGTAGGTACAGACTCTAGACTGGAAAGCAAGCCAACAGTTCTACACTTTGCTACTTCTCTTGCAATATCCTTTGGTATTTGCAAAGTCACCTCCTGTCTGACGAAAGTTCTCGGTATACAAGGAGGTAGTCTTCCAGTTATTACAGCAATCACAGTTGCTCTTGCGACTCTATTCCCAACACAGCTTGGTTATCTTGCACCTTGTGGTGAGGTTATGGCTCTCATTCTGATACAGGTAAGTCAAATTGAAATGATCCAAATGATTTTTTATTTCCTACTTTATGACTTCATAGTAGGACTACTCAACATATGTTGCTATCAAACTTCTCTCTTTGCTTTTTGCACTTTTCTATGTTAGTTTGCAAACAAAGTCAAATTCGCCTTTCACTTCTATGTAGATGTGCCTTTTCCATTTACCGGTATCTACAATCTTCAGCACACATCAGATTCCTTAACTGGTGCTGTTTCACTTTTCCTTCCCGATTAATAACTTTTAAACACCAGTTATAGGTTATTTATTAGTAAATTTTAGGTGCATTTTCTAATTTCTTTCGATAACTCATTATACTTATGCAGATACAGATGTTTTTGTTATTACTTATTGCGAGTTTTGCCACAAGATTCCAATGGCCCAATGAAACTAAAAAATTAGAATGCTCAATGTCCAGCACTCCCTAAATTGGTCTCCTACAGACTAAGATATTTCTTGACCAATGACCATAGAGATTATATCATCATGTAAAATCACCTCATTTAGTTTATGAATTCAAGGATTACCCACAGTTACCAAATGTGGATGTTACCATGGGTGTTCTACGTGGTGCATAGTTCATCCCTGACCTCGTATGGTAAATTTCTCCACACAAGCCTTGCACACGGCACTTTGCACAAAAATTGAAGGATGTATGCTGGTACTATAGTATAACTCCCATGTTAATTCAGTGGGATAAAGTAAACTCCTGGTATATGATCTCTAGAGTCTAATGTAATATTGATCTTTGCATGAAGGTATTTTTCGCTGTGGTTGGTGCAAATGGAAGCTTATGGAATGTCATAAAGACGGCCCCCAGTGTTTGCGCATTTGCTTTAATCCAGGTAGGAGTTCATCTGGGGGTGATCATTGGACTAGGAAAGTTGTTGCATCTTGATCGGAAGTTGTTATTGCTGGCATCAAATGCCAATGTTGGAGGCCCGACGACAGCTTGTGCCATGGCCACGGCCAAAGGATGGGGTTCTTTGATTGTTCCCAGTATCCTTGTAGGCATATTTGGTGTAGCTATTGCAACTTTTCTTGGCATTGGGTTTGGCTTGATGGTTCTCAAACACTTGTAGTCCTTTTCAAAATTTTAGTTCTGGGGTTACCCCAGGAATGTGCGTCTTTGTTATAACCTCTGTTTGATATTATTAACGTGAAAAAAAAAATTCATTAAGCTCTCAATCCACATCTGAATCCTTAGAAAATTGTGTGGAAATTTACATGAAGATTATTTTATTTTATTTTCAAAGAAAGCTCAACTTTTATTATATAAAGAAAAAGCAGACAAAGCTAGCTCTTTTTTTTTTTCCTTTTTTTTTTTTCCGAATCCCAGTCCCCAATTAGAAGGCCCAACATATGTTGCTATCGAGACACTAATTAGGGCAGTTTCTATGGCAATGGCCATAACAATTTTTTTGTTGAGCCAGGTGGATGGCCAAACAGGTTTTTCCACTATGGTAAAGCATTGGGCGGTTGATCATTAAGCGCCCGAACTTGAGACACACGCCAGCGTGTGAAGGTTAAATGCCAGCGTTGGAAGCAGAAGCGCTGGCGTTCGGAACATAAACGCGGCGCTCGAACGTAGAGCGCTGGCGTTTTTGCTACAAACGCCAACGGGTAGTTTTTTATTCAAATTTCACTTTTTACCTCTATAAATTACCATCATCTTCAAACAATTCACTCACACCAAAATTCACTTATCTTGAATTTTCTCTTCTAAAATCTATTTCAATTTTTTAGTTTATTGTTGGTGAAATGGTCAAAAAGGCGATCACACTTTTTGCGATGCAAAACTTGAAGCTGTTGTTTCTAAGATATGCGGGAGTTTTAAAAAGATTGAAAATTGTAAGAGGGAAGTGCAAGTTTTTGAAGTTGCTCCAAGAAAATGTTCCGCTAAAAGGCAAAGAAGAGCTCCAGTTTTCAAAGTTAACAACAAAAAATTCAAAAACAAAGGCGAAACTGTCAAAGAGCGCGTTGAATGGAAAATACGTCAAATGAAGATAAACAGAAGGCCAAAACTTGTACTTGATTTTTATTGAAGTTGTCTAGTACGTTTTATTATTGTCTAAGTTTATATCTTGTAAAAGAATTGGCATCAATGAATGAAAATATTTAGATTTTAAAATAGATTTCCACTTCTGATTAAGCGATATTTATTACAATTTAAACTTGCAAATAACATCAAACTACATTTTAATAAACCATAACAAAAACATCAAACTACGTCAAATCCAACGACATTCTCTTTGTGGAGTTCATAGTATTCAAAATGCTTAAACTCTCTTCCGCTTTCTTCAGTAAACTTGGTCTGAGCGATGGTTTTCTGTAAACAGATAAACAACAAGTTCAGTAAACTTGGTATGATGCAGTTGAGTCCATGAGGACAAAGGTAAGATACTCACCAGTTCTTCGTTGGATAATCCAGAATTGCTACGGTGAACCATCCACAAAACTTCTGTATAATGTTTGACTTCCTTAGTGATGAATGCGATTCTTAGTTCTAGGCTCTTATTGTTTCTTATGGTTTCGTTCCGCGATGCTACAAAATGTCCCAATACTCTTTCCCAAAAATAATCATTGTTCATTGATCTCATCATACGATGTAACCAAGATCGAACAAGAGTAACATCTTCTTCCATTGTAAAGACCGGGAGAGGCATTCGAGTGCAGTAGAGATGTGCTTGAGATGGACCATCTTTTAGAATTCTAAAATAAGCTTCGAAACGAAAAGGTTTACCGTGAGCTTCCTCCCAGTTATCAAGAGCTGTTTGGATCACTTATTCTTCAGTTACATCGATGAACTTTTCTCGATCAATTTCCATTACCAGTGCAAGAAATGGTTGGACTGCAAGCCTAATAGATTGAAAATGAGCACGCAATCGACGAGCATCTCGGTTTCATGGGTTTCCCGCCAGTGAGACGAATATTAAAAAAACGTTCTCCCAAAAAGAACCGTCTTGAGAGCCCATACCAGTGATTATCCTATGAAAAATATATGCTTTGCATATAGTTATATCCTCTTCTTCAGTAAACTTGGGACCACGATTTCTAACAGACATTTCTGCAGAGTGAGAGAGATTAAGAGTTTTTTTTTTTTTTTTAAAAGAAGATGTGATTTTGGATATGGGAAGAATGGAATTTATAGGTTGATAAAGAAAATAAAACCGTTGGAAATTTAGCCGTTGGCGTTTGTAGTAAAACCGCGCGGCTTTACTACAACCGCCTGTTTGAATTACCATAGTGTTTGAGGGCGAAAACGGTTTCTGCTGATTTCGGTAATTTCGCGTGAGTGGGTGAGAAACTGAGTCTAAACCCTAAACAATGTACTGCAAGGGAGTACTTTAGATTCGAGAGATCAATCTTTACAAATCCGGCCTAAACCAAGAAATGGCCGTTCCAGACTTGCTTCGGTCACAAAGTGAAGGAGAAAGGTTGGTTTTAGGGAGGGAAGCGAAGAAAGTGTTGAGACCAGAATAGTTGATTCTGGAAGAGTAGTTGTTTGACTTGTATCAGAAAGTGAAAGCTAACAGATGGGAAAGCTAGCAAGTGGTTTCTGAGTGTTGTATGCTCCTGACCCAAAACTTGTGTTCGGTGGAAATAGGTAAGACCTATTTATACAAGTCGTAACAAAACGTACTCTGATCTCGTAAGAAATGGAAACCATTGAGTAAAGTGGAAGGAGGTGGTAACGGGTAACGCCTGGAATTGATGTTCCATAATGAAAGGAGCGTTTCACCATTATTCCTTGTATTTACTAACCGACTCATTCTTATGACACTTTCATGTAACGGGCGTAGTGTACGCCGCATGCTGTAAACCGCCAAACCAATACCCTTAATGAGCATCCCCCAGTTTGTGACATGTGTTGATGTCTCGAGCGTTTTCGTGGGAAAACGTGTAGTATGTTGCTACGTGTGGCGTGGCCAAAGGATTTGGCGTTTGTAGCCGGGTTGGTGTCGTGAACAAAGGATAGGCGTCGTATCCAGGTTGGTGTCATGACCAGAGAGTTAGCATCGCATCCAAGATATTGCCACGAGTCGTTCGGTGGCAGGTTTGTACGGATGAGATTTGCATCTCAGGAGGAAAGGCAGTCGTAGATTGTCGCAACTCTTCATTTGGAAACCAGCGACATGGTTGCAGCGTATGCATGCTCTTGGCACGGCCAAATTAGGGTTTTGGCGTCGCGGCCAAGAGTTGGAGCCGTGGCCAAGAGGTTGCCACAAATCGTTTGGTGGCGAGTTTGTATGGATGATATTTGTGTCTCAGGAGGAGGGGCAGCCGTTGACTGCCGCAACCCTTCGTTTTGGCAGCCAGCGTCGAGCATGGATTTGGCATGTGTTAGGCGCGGCCAAAATTAGGGTTTAGTGCAAACCGTGATGTTTGGCTTTGGGCCCAAGTTGCCATGCGTTAGGTGGCGAACTTGGACGGTGGATATCTGCATCTCAAAGAGAAGGGTAGCCGTTGATTATTGCAACCCTTCGTTTTGGCATCCAGCGTCGAGCATGGCTTTGGCATGTGTTAGGCGCGACCAAAATTAGGGTTTAGTGCAAACCGTGGTGTTTGGATTTGGATCGCAAGTTGCCATGCATTAGGTAGCGAACTCGGATGGTCGAGATTTGCATCTCAAAGAGAAGGGTATCCGTTGATTATTGCAACCCTTCGTTTTGGCAGCCAGCGTCGAGCATGGATTTGGTATGTGTTAGGCGCGTCCAAAATTAGGGTTTAGTGCAAACCGTGATGTTTGGCTTTGGGCCACAAGTTGCCATGCGTTAGGTGGCAAACTTGAACGGTCGAGATCTGCATCTCAAAGAGAAGGGTAGCCATTGATTATTGCAACCCTTCGTTTTGGAAGCCAGCGTCGAGCATGGCTTTGGCGTGTGTTAGGCGCGGCCAAAATTAGGGTTTAGTGCAAACCGTGATGTTTGGCTTTGGGCCGCAAGTTGCCATGCGTTAGGTGGCGAACTTGGACGGTCGAGATCTGCATCTCAAAGGGAAGGGTAGCCTTTGATTATTGCAACCCTTCGTTTTGGCAGCCAGCGGTATGGCTTGACTTTCCATTGGCACGGTGGTGCGGCTGGCATGGTTGGCATGCCTTGGCGCGAAGACGTGGCTGGCATGGTTTGCCATTGGCATGGTGGTGCGGATGGCATGGTTGGCATGCCTTGGCGCGGAGACGTGGCTGGCATGGTTTTCCATTGGCACTGTGGTGCGGCTGGCATGGTTGGCATGCCTTGGCGCAGAGACGTGGCTGGCATGGTTTTCCATTGGCATGGTGGTGCGGCCGGCATGGTTGGCATGCCTTGGCGCGAGGCGTGGATCGGCATGGTTTGCCATTGGCACGGTGGTGCGGCCGGCATGGTTGGCATGCCTTGGCGCGGAGTGGGTCGAATGGTTTTCCATTGGCACGGTGGTGCGGCTGGCATGGTTGGCATGCCTTGGCGCGGAGACGTGGCTGGCATGGTTTTCCATTGGCACGGTGGTGCGGCTGGCATAGTTGGAATGCCTTGGCGCGGAGACGTGGCTGGCATGGTTTGCCATTGGCACGATGGTGCGGCTGGCATGGTTGGCATGCCTTGGCGCGGAGACGTGGCTGGCATGGTTTGCCATTGGCACGGTGGTGCGGCTGGCATGGTTGGCATGCCTTGGCACGAGACGCGGCTGACATGGTTTGCCATTGGCACGGTGGTGCGGCTGGCATGGTTGGCATGCCTTGGCGCGGAGACGTGGCTGGCATGGTTTGCCATTGACACGGTGTTGCGAGAATTAGGGTTTGGTATATACAAACATGATGTCAGTCAATACTAAGGGTTCTGCCGTGGAACATGACACATGTATATAAAAAAAAGGTACCCTGGTAATTTTTACGTAGGAATGCTGGTTGATTCAATAAATGTGCTAGTGGTCATAGTGACGTCATGTCAGATGCGCAGATTTACGATTTTAACCCTAAGCTAAAAACCACCATCAACATTAAGTCCCCTGCTTAGCTTGGAACAGGAGCATTGTTGCGAGGTAAGCATAAGATGGTGACAAACAAGGAGAAAATCGAAGCGGCGGGTCATAAAGATGGTCAGGAAAATTCGTCTAACCTTTTCGAGTGTGTTTTGAGAACCCGTGATCCTTGCGTTGGCGGCCTTGCATGAATTTTACTTGCGTCGTTACTGGATAAACCGTGAAATAGTAGAGGCAGTTGCTGGTTGAGATGCAGGTGTTTGTAGGTGAAAATGGTTTCAGCTGATTTCGGTAATTGCGGGTGTGCAGGTGAGAAACAATTTAAACCCTAAACAATGTATTGCAAGGGAGTACTTTAGATTCGAGAGATCAATCTGTACAAGTCCGGCCTAAACCAAAAAATGGTCGTTCCAGACTTGCTTCGGTCACAAAGTGGAGGAGAATGTGTTGGTTTTGGGGAAGGAAGCAAGGAAAGTGGTGAGACCGGAATAGTTGATTCTGGAAGAGTAGTTGGGTTACTACGACTTGTTATCAGAAAAGTGAGAGAGCTAACAAGGTGAGCTAGCAAGTAAGTATTTCTGAGTGTTGTATCTCCCGTATGAACTTGTTGTTCAATGGAAATAGGTAAGACATATTTATACAAGTCGGAGTAAAAACATACCCTGGTCGCATTAAGGAGTGGGGAAGTAAATGGGAGGAGGTGGTAACCGTATGCATGGAATTGATGTTCCATAAAGTGGTTAACGCATGAAACTGGTTTTCATGAAACTGCTAACGTTATGGAATTGATGTCCCATAAAGTTGTTAACGCATGTGCTTTATGTCCCATGAACGTTTCACACATAACTTCCCGTATTTACTAACCGCCTCACCCTTATGACACTTCCTTATGACGGGCGTAGTGTACGCCGCACGCTGTAAACCGCCAAACCAATACCCAAAGAGGATCCCCGGTTTGTGTTGATGTCTCGAATGTTTTGGAAAACATGTAGCACGTTATTGTGGCTTGGCAAGTCAAGCTCGGAAACTTGCTGCTGGTGACCTTCGACCGGTCGAGATTTTGCATCTTGAGATGAGGGGCAACCGTTGATCGTTGCACGCCTTCGTTTTGGTAGCCGCGTAGTGAGGGCCAACGTGGTGGCGCGGCTAGGCATGTAGTCGGCATGGCAAGGTTTGGCGTGGCCAAACTTAGGTTTTCGGGCCAAAGGTTACCATGTGTCGTCTGGTAACCTTGGATGGCTAGGATTTTCTCCTGGGATTGAAGGTCAACCGTTGATTGTTGCACTCCTTCATTTTGGTAGCCGCGTAGTGAGGGACAACGTGGTGGCGTGGCTAGGTTGGCATGTCGTTGGCTTGGCCAAACTTAGGTTTTCATGCCAAAGGTTACCATGTGTCGTATGGTAACCTTGGATGGCTAGGATTTTCTCCTGGGATTGAAGGGCAACCTTTGATTGTTGCACGCCTTCGTTTTGGTGGCCGCGTAGGGAAGGCCAACAGGGTGGCGCGGCTAGGGTGTGGATAGTCTTGGCATGTGGGGCCAAGGGTTCGCCTTGGGCGTGGCTAGCTTTGGGTAGGTGCGATTTTGGCTTGGCATGTGGGGCCAAGGGTTTGCCATGGGCGTATGGCGTGGATAGGGCCAACGCAAGGGCGTTTGGCTTGGCATGAAGTGACTAACATGGCTAGGGACAAGGAAAAATGCATTTGGCATAGCGCGGCTAGCTTGGCTAGGTTTGGTTTGGCCTGGCATGTTGGGCCAAGGGTTTGCCATAGGCACATGGCGTGGCTAGCTTGGGCTAGGTGCGGTTTTGGCTTGGCATGTGGGGCCAAGGGTTTGCCATAGGCGCATGGCGTGGCTAGCTTGGGCTATGTGCGGTTTTGGTTTGGCATGTGGGGCCAAAGGTTTGCCATGGCATATGGCGTGGCTAGGGCCAAGGCAAGGGCATTTGGCTTGGCATGACGTGACTAGCATGGCTAGGGCCAAGGAAAAGTGTGTTTGGCATGGCGCGGCTAGATTGGCTTGGTTTGGTTTGGCTTGGCATGTGGGGCCAAGGGTTTGCCATAGGCGCATGGCGTGACTAGCTTGGGCTAGGTGCGGTTTTGGCTTGGCATGTGGGGCCAAGGATTTGCCATAGGCTCATGGCGTGACTAGCTTGGGCTAGGAGCGTGACCAAGCTAGGGTTTTGGGGCAAAGGTCGTTTGGTAACCTTAGACGGCCAGGATTTTCTCCTGGGATTGAAGGGAAACCGTTGATTGTTGCACGCCTTCGTTTTGATAGCCGCGTAGTGAAGGCCAGTATGGTGGCGCGACATGGGGCCATGGCGAGGTGCGTTTGGCATGGCGCAAGGTGTGGTGTGGTCGGCATGATTTGCCATTGGCACGGAGGTGTGGCTAGCATGGCTGGCATGCTTTGGCGCGGTCGGTGTGGCTGGCATGATTTGCCATTGGCACAGAGGTGCGGCTGGCATGGTTGGCATGCTTTGGCGCGGTCGGTGTGGCTGGCATGATTTGTCATTGGCACAGAGGTGCGGCTAGCATGGTTGGCATGCTTTGGCGCGGTCGGTGTGGTGGCATGATTTGCCATTGGCACGAGAGGTGCGGCTATCATGGTTGGCATGCTTTGGCGTGGTCGGTGTGGTCGGCATGATTTGCCATTGGCACAGAGGTGAGGCTAGCATGGTTGGCATGCTTTGGCGGTTTGTCGGTGTGGCTGGCATGATTTTGCCATTGGCACGAGGTGCGGCTAGCATGGTTGGCATGCTTTGGCGCGGTCGGTGTGGTTGGCATGATTTGCCATTGGCACAGAGGTGCGGCTAGCATGGTTGGCATGCTTTGGCGCGGTCGGTGTGGCTGGCATGATTTGCCATTGGCATAGAGGTGCGGCTAGCATGGTTGGCATGCTTTGGCGCGCTCGGTGTGGCTGGCATGATTTGCCATTGGCACACGTGGGAATTAGGGTTTGGCTTGTCATAACCCTAATTTGAAAAAGATACCCGATAATTATTTAGGGACACATTAAAGGTTTCAATGAAATGTGCCTAGTAAATGCTTGTTACTTTACATGTTGTGACATCACTGTTTGCTAGGGTTTAGTGTTTCACGATTTTAACCCTAAGCTAAAAACCACCATCAACATTAAGTCCCCCGCTTAGCTCGAAGCAGTGCCTTGTTGCGAGGTAAGCATATGATGGTGACAGACAAGGACGGAATCGAGGTGTAAATCATTGCAAAGATGGTCGGGAGAATCCGACTAACCTTTTTGAGTGGTAAAGAGAGTTTTGGCTTCCGTGTTGGCGGCCTGCGTAAGTTGTACTGGGAATGCAGACCGTGGAGTGGTGAGATGAAAGTTACCGGCTTGGTCTGGTCGTACATCAACAAGGCAAAGGGGGCGCGGTCTTGGAAGGCGACACAAGTGGACGGCTTGGCTCGAGGGGCCAAGAGGTGGCGTGGTCTTGGTAGGGTAAACGCGCGTGGAAGCTGCAGACTGAAATGGATGAAGTCCCTTCCGCGGATTTTATTAACCAGCTGTTGATGGTGGATTTTCAACAAAGGTCAAATCCGTAAAATCATGATACTGCATGTTTCTGATACGGCTTCAGGCATGTGACGATTCATATTTTACGAAGCCATGATGAATATGTCTTTCGAAAATCCTCCACTAGCTGAGCGTTCGATCCCTGGAATTTCATTGTGCCCTCTATGTAGAATAATAGAATTGGGCGGTCCTCCTACATAATTGTTTGTTGAGAGGGCTTAACGCCTTCAGGACATCGGTGATACTCACTGTTCCCTGACTACATGAGAGCAACTCCCCTCTACATAGAAGAACGATTGGGCGGTTCTCCGTAAGATTGAGAGCAAGAGCGCCTTCAGGACAGTGACACTCACTGATCCTAACTATGTATAGCTACTATGTATAGACTCGGGTGTTCTCCATAGTGTTGGAGAGCACCCTCAGGATTAGCATTCTCCTGACTATGCACATTGATTAATTCTGCCGTAATATTCACCACTGAATTCCCAGAATAATCTATTATTGCTCCTATTCCATGGTCGAATCCACGGCCTGATCCCATGGAATGGCAATAACAATTGCTCATATTCCATGGTCGAATCCACGGCCTGATCCCATGGAATGGCAATAACAATTTCTCATATTCCATGGTCGAATCCACGGCCTGATCCCATGGAATGACAACAACAATTGCTCTTATTCCATGGTCGAATCCACGGCCTGATCCCATGAAATGGCAACAATAATTGTTCTGATTCCATGATCGAATCTACGACTTGATCTCATGGAATGGCAATAACAATTTATATTATCTCATTACTCCGATTTCATGATCGAATTCACTGCTAATCTCATGGAATGGTAAAAGATAATTCTATTACTCCGATTCTATGGTCGAATCCATGATCCCATGGAATGGTAATGCCTATTTTATTATTCCGAATTCATGGTCGAATCCACAGCTGATCCTATGAATTGATAATAAATAACTACTCATTTTTATTGTTCAATTCCATGAATTATTCTACACTGAATTTCATGGATTAGCAATAAATACTCAACGACCGGGCATCTGGATCATCACCGAGTAAGCCCCACAAAAATGGTGTAAGTGTACTCGATAATGATGCACGACTGAGCACCCGGATGCACGAACGAGCATCCAAAAATATGGACAGATAAGGAATCCTACGCAAAACAGGAGAAAACAACAAATATTAATAAAATAATAAGGAGCGCCCAGGGGCCGGGCCCACCGGCCGGCCATGCCCTAGACGTGGCCGGTCCCATGCTTCTCTCATTATTTTGCCCTATTTTGTTATTTCATGAAATCATGAAAAAACTCCTTGATTTTAGCAACTTTCCTTGTTTTTACAAAATTCATGAATTCTCCATAACTTCACGGATTCATGAAAAATAATAATATTATAAAATAAGAAAAGGTGTGCGGGACCGGACAACATGGCCGGTCAGCCATGCCTTAGCCGTGGTCGGTCCCACACCTTACAATCCTTAGCCTATTATAATAATCATTCCCCAATTTCATGAAACTCCTTGGTTTCAACAAAATTCATGGATTCTCCATAACTTCATGGATTCATGAAATAATATTATAAAATAGGGAAAGGTGTGCGGGACCAGGCAACATAGCCGTAGGCCATGCTCATCTTTGTGTCCTGGTCCCACACCTCACAATCCCTAGCCTTTTATAATTATTATTACCTAAACTCATGAAACTCCTCCGTTTCAACAAAACTCATGGATTCTTCATAACATCACGGATTCATGAAAATAATATTATAAAATAGGGAAAGGAGTGCGGGACCAGGCAACATGGCCGGCCGGCCATGCCCTAGCCATGTGATGAGTGCCAAATATTGCATATTTATACATCTTTTTATTGGCATTTTACTCATCTTTTGTGCTCAAGAATCAGATATTATCCCAGATTCTGTGTTTTCTTTGTTTTCAAGAATAAATATTTGTATTAATTAATTTTGTGTTTTTAGGTAATAAATAAGGTTCGGAGAAACTGAGGAGCCAAAGAGCGAAGAATTGGAGTCGAGCATCCATGGAGCAGATAGCCCAAGCCCGCGCGCGAATCAGTTGCAAACCAACAAGGAAGACATGGGCTAGAGCTATCCATGATCCGTATCCGAGCCCGTTTCATCCTGAGCCGTTGAGATTTCTATCTCCCACATCCAACGGTCGCTGCCTCCACGTGCATCGAAGTTCGCTGCTCCCGTGCAACACCAGATCACTCCAAGTCTCCCTCGAGCGTTCAGATCTCACCTGCCATGATCCAACGCTCGCTCCGCCTTCCTCATCAAATCTCGCTGCACCTGCTCCGCACCAAATTTCCCTATACCTATATGATGAGTGCCAAATATTGCATATTTCTACACCTTTTTATTGGCATTTTACTCATCTTTTGCGCTTAGAAATCAGATATTATCCCAGATTCTGTGTTTTCTTTGTTTTCAAGAATAAATATTTGTATTAATTAATTTTTTGTTTTTAGGTAATAAATAAAGCTCGGAGAAACTGAGGAGCCAAGGAGCGAAGAATTGGAGTCGAGCGTCTATGGAGCAGAAAGCCAAAGCCCACGCGCGCAACAGTTGCAACCCAACAAGTAGCAACTCATCTACAAGACATGGGCTCGAGCTATCCATCTCCGACCCACGACCCGGATCCAAGCCCATCATTTCTGAGCCGTTGAGATCTCCCTCAGCTACATCCAACGGTCGCTCCTTCATGCGCATCACACTTTGCTGCCCCCGCTCAACACCCGTATTACTCCGAGCCTCCCCGAGCCGTTCAGATATCACTCCCTAGATCCTACGCTCGCTGCATCATTCTCATCATCACTCGCTGCGCCTGCTCTATAGCAAAGTCGCCTAACCCTATACCCCTACTCGAGCAGACCCATTCTCTTCTCCATCTTCTCTTTCTTCTCCGACCAACTCCTCTGCAAAACCCATCCCTCTCCTTCTCCTCCCTTACCCGATTCAGAGACCATCATCACCACCTCCATCACCTCCTGACACTAGCCGCACCACCACTCCATCTCTCGTCGGCCGCAAATGACTTCTCTATCGATTCCGCACCACCTCTCTAGGTCTAGGTTTTCTCTCTCTTAGCTTCTCCAACCCTAGAAGCTAACTTAGAGAAAACTAGAACTAGGGTTTTTCCACAACAACCAAAGCGAGCCGCACAAGCGAGAGGGGATGATTCGGAGAGTATGGGTGAGAGATTTTCAATTAATTTCAATTTTTAAAGAACTAGGGATTTGGGGTATGTTTGCATGTATAAATAGAAGAAGCTGTGGGTGTGTAGAAACTCATGCTGGATTAGCCGGAGCAGCAATTAGATTTAATTTGTTGTTTTAATGTTCTAAATTAGTGTGCTAGGGTTTCACTGAAATCCTAACTCAATGTTGTGTTTAAACTCTGTTGGATTGTTCTTGGGTGCTTAATTTTATTAGATAGCTTCAATTTTAACACCTCAACCCTTTTCTCTCACAATGCATGCCAAGTATGCATTGTAGTTAGGTTTATAACCGAGTTGAGTGTGTTTCGACTCTTGCTTCGATTATTAATACCGATTCTCTTGACTAGTTGTGCTTCATTAGACAACTAGTACTCTAGGTTAGTAACTCAGCTGTTAATTGAAGAATCACTAGGAGAAACTCTTAGATAGGTGGTAGAATTGACAAACTACACTTGTCTGCCATAGGAACAAGAACTTCAACTCGAGTTGAACTCACAATAGGAGTTAGTGGTGGATTTGCGGACCCTAGTAACCCCTCTATCACCTGTCTTATACCTTAGTTTAGAGTCACTTCAAATCAACCTCAGTCGTTTCGACAACCTTAAATCTGTGTTACATTTCTTAGAAATTCAGTAGGGTAAACCTTGATCACATAAGCACCACAAGTCTCTGTGGTTCGACCCGTACTTGCCACGTCTCCGATAGACGCCGTGCACTTGCGGTATAATTTGTAGGCATTAAACATAAACACCTTTTCCAGGCCTACCACTATACCCCCACTCGAGCAGACCCATTCTCTTCTCCATCTTCTCTTTCTTCTCCGACCAACTCCTCTGCAAAACCCATTTTGTGTTTTTAGGTAATAAATAAGCTCGGAGAAACTGAGGAGCCAAAGAGCGAAGAATTGGAGTCGAGCATCTATGGAGCAGAAAGCCAAAGCCCGCGCACGCAACAGTTGCAACCCAACAAGTAGCAACTCATCTACAAGACATGGGCTTGAGCTAGACCCGACCCGCGACCCGGAACCGAGCCGTCGAGATCTCACCTGGCTACATCCAACGGTCGCTACCGCCACGCGCATCGAAGATCGCTGCTCCCATGCAACACCAAACCGTCCCAATTATCCCTCAGCCGTCCAGATCTCTCCCAGCCGCATCCTACGCTCGCTCGGCCCCGTTCCATCAACTCTTGCTGTCCCTGCCTCACAACGAAACGACCTAACCCTATACCCTCTCGAGCCATACCCATTTCTATTCCATCTTTCTCTTTCTTCCTCTCCCGTCTCCATCAGAGAAAAGCCACCACCTTACCACCTCCTTCACTCGTACCCTGTTGCAGAGCCACCACCTTACTACCTCCATCTCTTGTCACCATCACTACTAGCTCCTGCAACAACAACAACAGCCGCCTCGCCATCCCCTTCCAAATAATCTCTAGCTCTGTCTTAGCTTCTACCCTAGGAGCTAAGGTCGAGATAGAGATAATTAGGGTTAGGGTTTCACCAACAACCCATGAATGGCGTTCTCAGAGCCGAATTGACAGGGGAGAGGCGATTCAGAGTATGGGTGAGAGTGTCTTTGATTTATTTTCTATTTAATTTCGATTTTGAAGAATTAGGGTTTGGGGATATTTTGGCATGTATAAATAGGAGGTGTCTGTGATTGTTAATGGGTATGCCTGGGCTAGCCAGAGCACCACTGTAGAGTTATTTTTGTGTTATTTGTTGTTTTATGATGTTCTAATTTAGTTTGCTAGGGTTTCAGTGAAACCCTAATTCCATATTATGTTTTAACTTCTGTTGAATTTTTCTTGAGTGTTTAAACTATAAAGATGTCTTCAATTCAAGTACCCAAGGCTTTTCTCTCACAATGGATGCCTTGTATCCATTGTAGTTAGGTTACAACTGCTTTGAGTGTGCTGCAGCTCAACCCTTAGACCCAAATGCTGATTCCCTTGACTAGTTGTACTTAATTAGACAACTAGTGCTCTGGGTTAGCACTTTAGCTGTTCTTTGAAGCATTACAGGGAGAGATAGGTGGTGGAATTGACACCCTGCCCTTATCGGTCACGGGACAAGAAGAACTCAATCTAGTTGAACATACAATAGGAGTTAGTGGTGGAAATTGATAACCCTAGCATCATTTTATCTCACTTGTTTCTATTTCAGTTTTATTTCATTATAACAACCTTCAACTCAGTCGTGTATCGACACCAAAAACACCAACTTATAGTTCTGTTACACACTTGCTTGAATTCAGTCTAGCATAGCCATAGATCACTCATACGGCACCACAAGTCTCTGTGGATCGACCCGTACTTGCCGCGTCTCCGATAGACGCCGTGCACTTGCGGTTTATAACAAGCAGGCCATAAAATCAACCCCTTTCAAAGCCTACCACCATGGCCGGTCCCACACCCTGCAATCCCTAGTCTTTTATAATTATTATTTTCCTCGAATTCATGAAACTCCTTGGTTTGAGCAAAAATCATGATTTCTTCATAATTTCTCAAATTTTGCTCAAATCATGAAAATTCAAGAGCCAACATGGTCACGTGACCGGCTAGCCTCTCACGACAATTTTAAATGTTAAAATATTCTTATTTTAATATTTATAAAATATTGATTAATTGAGCATACATGCTCATTCCAACAAAAATCAAAAATTTCAGTAAAGATAAAACTCTTCTGAAAATTCACAATGTTGCTCGAACGCACATCAGAAAATACTGAAACTCTCAGTACGGAGACACGGACACCACAACAACACGTGCATGCCTTAATGACCGACCAGGGTCATTCCTAGGGCTTGCACAAGCCGGTCCCGCACGTTTTCATACTTTTGACCTAATTTGCGCAATCGCTCATATTGGGCCCAAACTTTCTCCAACCAACATGGGGATTTCTCAAACGGACAACATCTAGTCCCGTGACCACCAAGAGCCGGCCCCAAGCTCTCTTGGTCGGTCTCCCATCTTTCATACTTAGGTTTTTGCCTAATGTTGAACCCATGAGTAATTTAATAAATGATGAAACCGGCATTTAATCATCATTCCTTCACCAACTCTCTAAATGAGAACCCTGGTGCACGCTCACTCGAGTGATTGGGCATCACATGGACGTCCATGGTCTCATGTGGTCGGTCCCGCCTTTGCTCATGACCTATTTTCAGCAATTCGTCGACTAATGAGCAATTCGTCAAAAATTAGGGTTTTGAACAAACGCTCAACAAATCATCATTAAGAGCAAGTTCAAACACCAAATAAACTTATGTTAATCCACGCGGATTAATTATATAATATTCGGTAATCTACCAATATTTTAGTTGGGTCCCGTCACCCATAAATAATTCGTCGAATTGAGCAATACTTGCTCAGTTACTCAAATATTGATCCAGCTATCAATATTTAAGTAATTTATCAGTAATTTGTCGAATTGAGCAATACTTGCTCAATTGCACGGCAAGTTATCAATTTATTTTATCAGCAATTTGTCGAATTGAGCAATACTTGTTCAATTGCACGTCAAGCTCCTAATATTCAGTGATTCGTCGAATTGAGCAATACTTGTTGCTCGAATATTGACCCAACTATCAATATTCAGTAATTTATCAGTATTTCGTCGAATCGAGCAATACTTGCTCAGTTGCTCGAATAATCCACATATATTCAGTAACTCATCAATATTCAACAACTCGTTGAATTTATAATATTTGCTCAGACAAACAACATTAACATTCATGAATCGCTGAGCATTTGCCAAACATGCTCGATTTAACAAAACCTAGACTCATTGTCTAATAGTCAACAACTGACAAACTAAATACACATCTGTCATGCAAACTCCACGATTCGTGAGACATCAATCACGTCAAATTGGGGGATAACAACTAGGGTTTTGGTCTGGCGGCCTACAACACGTGGATTCATCCACGACGAGAAATGTGCGTAAGTTGTGTCAACGGTTGAAGGAGTTAGCAAAGTAGTGGGTGCACGATCCGTCAAGTCTCCACACGACGTGGAACTGAATTTACCACGATCTTCCATTTGCCCACTCTCCCACTCATGAAACCATCACACTTACAGGGATCAAGGTGTTCACAACTCTGACAATATAAATAAGTTTCTGAATCCATGATTGGGGACAACGTTTTTGGTCTACACCGAATTTCTCGAGTAACTACTCTCAATAATTCATCAATCCATCAGAACTTATTCAAACTCAACGGTTCACCAATAATTGCAGAAACCTTCAACACACCCACAATCCTTGATCATCACCGATCCCATACAATTCTCAGTTTCCTTCATACAGATCAACCCATCTCCCTCTTTGCAGCCGAATTGACTCTGGAACGGCCATTGCCTTGGTTTAGGCCGGAGTCCTACAGATTGATCTCTCGAATCTAAGCACCCCCTTTGTAGCGGTGCATCTGTGAGGTTAAGCAGTTTGCTCGGTTCGAGGAGTCTCGATGACACGCTCGACTCTTCACTTTCCTAAAAAACCAGCGAACCGTTTTTTCCCATCCAAAGATTGGCGACCACAGTGGGAGATTAATCTCTCGGTTGCAATCTCTCATTCTCACAAAATGGTTGATCTTAGGTCAGGTTCAGTCACCAATCCCAACGCAAACAATGCTAGCACTAGCAACAATGGTGGTACTCCAGAAACTACTCCTGCTTCCAACATTGGTGCTGGTGATACCACTCCTCCGCAAACCAACATTGGAAATAATTCGCTCTTAGGCAGGCATCCCGAAGAAATCAGAGAAAACCCGCCTACCATTGCTGATCTCATGAAGGTCCAGGAGGTTCTTGCCAAAAATTAGACTGACATGGCAACCACTCAGAAGGAGCTATGTAACTACCTAAAAACTCTCACTGACGAGATGTCAGACAAAACTCAGGAGAAGGGAAAAGACAAGGGAACATCTCCAAATACAAATCCCGAAGTTATTCCAGTCCCTGACGATGATGAAACCCGCAAAGCTGCAGAACCCGAACCTGCTACTTTCATCACTCGTGAAGATCTGGAACGTTTTATGGAGAGCCAGGGAAAGGGCCATGCACCATCAGTCCATCGTCATCAGCCTCCATATCCTGCAGCTACACAAAGAATCCCTCTTCCAAAGGGCTACACTTCTCCAACGTTCACACTCTACAACAGAACGGGGAATGCTCGAGAACACGTCTCTCGATTTCTGGAAGCATTGGGAGAGCATGAACATAACCATGTTGTGCGTTTGAAGGAATTCTCAAAGTCTCGACCGTAGAGCCTACACTTGGTACAACAACATCGCATCAGGGAGCATAGCCAATTGGGGAGAAATGATTAATGCTTTCTACAGGAAATACTTCTTTGTCTCTGAGCAAGTTACTCTCTCCGACTTGGGAAGGACGTCTCAGAAGAATAATGAACATCCAAACGACTACGTAAAGAGGTTCAGACTCCAGGCGTTGGATTGTCACGACCCAAATGTCACCGAACAACAAGCTTGGTAGATTTGTGCATCAATGGGATGATCCCGGTCTGAGCTTTCTTTGGAAAATCTTCGTTTTCAGACCTTCTCGGAACTTCATGAAGCGGCCAAGCGATCAACAACTACCGCTCCTGCCTTGCTAGAAAGAACGAAAACTGTCAAAGTAGAGGAATCGAAAGACACTCGGAGTAACAATGCCCGACGTCTAATCAATAAGCAGTACAGTGTCGAAACTTCCATGAATGTTGCTGAAGGGAGCAAAAGAAAAGATGAAGCACAGCCACATAAGAATGCTCCTCCAGCGTCCAATCCCTCAAAAGCGCCAAGGAAAGATGGTCAAGTCAGGAATGCACAATCGCCTACTCAACATCAACAGAATGATCAAGATGCACCTGACTTCCCCTTTTCTATTGAAGAAGTGATCGAACTATTGGAGGTTTTGATCCAAGACGGTGCGATCAAATTGCCTCATGTCAAAAAGGAACCGACTGAGGAACAGATGGAAAATGCATGCTACTGCCATTTCCATAGGTATGTCAGTCATCCGACAAGTGATTGCAGAATCCTGAAGAGTATATTCAAAGAAAAGGCTGACTCAGGGGAATTGAGAACTGAAGGAGTGCACAGAAATCCTCTCCCAATTAGAACATTCGCACCCTCCGAGTAGCCGGTCAAGGAGGCAGTTCAATCCTTAATTGAGCATGTCTGCGAGTTGCTGTACTTTTCAAAGGCCCAAAGAGATGATATGTTTGCTGCACTGAACCATATCGTGTCAGGCAAACGAATAACAATTCAGGAAACACTCTCTGAACCGCCAATAACAGACAAGGAGATGTACGAATGGGGACTTCTCAATACAGTTCACCTCAAAGGAAATGAATTCAAGCGAGCGTTGGTCGATGTTGGCACTGCTGTTAACATCATTCCCTTGAAAACCCTCAGGGCTGTTGGCATAACTCGACAAGAAGCAACTCACGCCCCTGCCTCAGTCAGAGACCACGAAGGAATCTCCAGGGATTCTTACGGTTACATTATTCTCAAAGTGAAAGCTGATTTAACTTGGACTGAAACCAAGTTTTTCATAATCCGAGAAGATCCAGGATACGACATGGTTCTTGGGCGAGCATGGATTCATGATGGAAAGGTCACTACAACATCTTCAATTGCACAATCCTCTGTCGAGGAAGGCTCCTACTCAGAGGAAAGCTCCAGTTTAGAAGAAATGGAAGACACTCCACCATTTAAGCATTTGGGAAAAGTCGAATCCTTGATGTAACTCACACAAAAACCTGAAGAGAGCGCACATAAATTTGTCAAAAGGTTCCGCACTCAGGCAAGTCTCATTCCCACTCATGTATCTATATTACCAACTTTCAAATATGCAACTCTGGTCAAGGGACTTGATCATGCTCGTGACTTCATTTGTCACCAAACGTTATGAGTGGTTAGCCTCACCTCAAAGAATACTTCACTAAATGGTTAGACGCAAAACCTCTACAAGTCTATCATCTCAATAACGCGGTCATTGATAGGATAATGACTAAGTTTCACAATCAATATCCTAAATACTCTCCTTTGCACGAGTGTCCACATGTGCCGCAGAATTGGAAAGCTCCACCAACGTGGAATCCACGAGGAATTCCAAACCAGCAGAAGATATTCAAGGCACGGGCAACCAAGCCTAACAAATTTCATGAAGGAGATTTGGTTCTTAAGGCAACCAGACGCAATTTACATTCCACAAAGAGTTCTAACTGGGAAGGACATTTTATGATTGCTAAGTCAGTTGCTGGAGGATACTACAAATTGGCCGACATCTAGGGCAAGACGAGTATACCAGTGATTCATGAAAATTGGCTCAAGATTTTCGACGCATGAAGCATTCAACATTGGGTGTTCTATGTCCAAACACTCAAAACACCTGACGTTTGCATCTTAGGATTTTCTTTTACCTGTATTTTCAATTCCTTCAAAAAGTTTGCAATACTTGCATCCGGTATTTGAAATTCAGCAATTTATCAAGGTTCTTTATTTTAAGAAAAATCTCTATCAAAACCCAAAATCCTAAAGAAAATCCTCAGTCACTCATAATTTCAAAACCAATCCAGAAATTCAAAACCAAAATATCACATTTCTCAGAAGTTCAAAGTTCAAGAGATTATGGAAAGAAAACTAAAGAAAGCCATCGAAGTACGATTTACGCTTCTCAGATCCTCCAAGACTTGCAAAGCCGCTTTCTCCAACTCCGACTTTTGAGTCAACTCAAGAATCTTAGCCATTTTCTCCACCACAAAGATCACTCGGTAAAAGGTATATTCTTCACACTGCATCCTTGATGGTGTTGATCTTCTGACGAAGCCACTTCAGATTAAAGCCAAGTCTCTCAGAATTCTCCAAGTTGTACTCCCAATCAAAGAGTACATCTCCAATAACAATACTTCTGGGCCTGGTACGAATATCATCTATGACACGTAATATGTTTCCTAATTGCATGGTCAAGAAGTAGCTACGTTCAGAATCTCTTGTAACGACGATATGGCCGTACATCTTCCACAACTTCTCATACATGTTGGCATACCCTGTGGGGACGCTGAATCCACCAATAAATACATGATATGGGAGTGAAGCACCAAATGGAGGCTCACAAACAATCCCTACAGTAGAGTATTCATGCACTATTATACGGTTCTCAATCTCAGGAACAACTTCAACAATCATAGGCGCAGCTTCCTCTGGGACAATATCATCTGCTCTCACATATTCTTCTGTTCCTGGAGAAATCACCGTTGGTGTTTCAATCGCCTCAACAATATCAGCAACAAACATCTCATGGACTTGAAGTGCAGAGATGGTTGTCTCACTATCAACAGCGCCAGGATTACTCGAATCATCATTATTGGTCTCATCATTCTCAGCTTCGGCATTTGGCACCTAATAAGAAAATTACACGGGATTAGAGCGGTCCAAGCATGGGAACTCAACGTAATCATAAAGTCCAGCATGTAAGTGAAATAATATTATCTAAGTTCTCTACTATGCGTCCAAGACATGAGAAAATAGCATAAAAGTCATAAGACACGCTTTTCAATAAGTCTGTCAGGACAATTTTATACTACTCTGTATAAGACGATGAACTGGGAGAAATTGGTAATGAATCTAAGGTTTAGTCGTATACCATTGTCTTCCTATGTATGTCATCTACAACATATCAAAAATTCAAAGCAATTGAAGAAACGATCAAGGAGATGTGGCCGAAACATTGAGCAACATGCAATCTGAAAAAGTTCTGAAAGTCTCCTGGAAGTTTACTGTTTCGACTTTTTCAGGACCCTAACATGCTCAAAATTCAAAAAGCTTCTTTGAAAAAACTTGGAAATTTTCCGGGCTTGAAGATACATATGCAGATCGCGAAAATCCGACTTCGAATGAAGATTCTACAGTATTTTTACTAAAAAACTAGGGTCTGGATTTTTCTGATGACGTATTTCGGCAAAATTTCTTGTATATTCATTGGGATTCTCATTCATCCATTCACAAATCAGCAATCCTACACTTCTATGAAGATGACACAAATTGGATACTTACTTGAGGAGTCCCCAACTCATTCGAAGGGTTAACAAGGTCAGCATCAACATTGGGAGCACCATTATTTCCATTCAGTCGCCATTCTTGAGGATTATCTTTCTCACTACTATTCAAAGACGAATGAATAGCATGATCGTGTTGGCTTTCCACAACAATTTCCTCCTGGATCCAACAATAATAATCATCATTATTTCATTTAAAGATATGCCGAAATCACTTACACGAAAGGATACTCACATCAACCTCTCCATCAACGCTGGATTCCTGAGTTGTTCGTATAGAAGAAAGATGAAGACCGTCAATAACCGATGGAGCAAAATTCTGGAACAAATTAGTAATAATTTTCTAAGATCCTGATTATATGGACAAGAAAGCCGCAATGATAAGAGGGATGCTAACAACTCACCAAAGAAGCAGCAGGGGACTGCACTTTATTCGGTATCATTCTATGAGCTGTTTTACTCCTTCCTTCTCCACCCTGGGGACTTTATTGAAGGTCTAAGAAGTTTACACAGATTCGAGGCCTCACAGCACGGCCATCCTACACAAAATCAACGAATGATTAAAAATACATTTATCTTATTCTCACCAATCGTGAAGAAAAGAGGCCTACCTGTGCACATTCCGGAGATGTTTTCCTCTTGTCACCACGAGAAAGGTACTTTAGTCTTGGTCGAGCATTAATGGAGTCAAGAGAAGGAAAATCTTGCACTGGGGACTTAACATCCATCACGAAAGCATACAAACGCTCAAGTGGCTGACGCCAGAAGTCTATGTAACTCGGAGTCACGAAACTAGCACGATCAGAGCATGGGGATAAATACTCATTCCCCTCCATGTGAGTGCAGTCCAGATTAGCCTTCAAATACTCAACTGATGGTTTGTTCATTCGGTGACCTGGGATACATTGATCGACGCCCATTTGCCGAGCTGCCCTGTCAATATTGTATTCCTCTACTCTGAATTCTCCATGCATTACTGATACTAGGTGGCCAGGAGTGCAACTTAATATAAAGGATCTCTCTCCATCATTCAAATCAGCACCAGTCTTCAATGTGATATTTTCTTCAGCAGTGTTGAAGGTGATCAATTGTGAGAAGAGATCAGGGACCGACACCTAAGGGCAAAAATTGAAATCAGATTCAATATCCAGAATATCAATAATGCATATCTTGTATTGCGGCTGCTTTGTAGACCACCTCATGATCCTGGCATTGTCTTTCTCGAGAAAATCATGGCGAGTGTCAACATTAGGCCCTTGCAAGACACTACGGGGAATCAGAGCATAATTTTCAAGATGCTCCCACATCAAATCTTGGAGGAACATGGTATTAGCATATGTCTCAATGTTCATGAAACCGTTAGAGACACTGGAGTCAATAACCAAAGAGTCCAAGTTGGCAAATAGTGAACCTAAAAACAAGCTACCAATTGGAAGTTTCTCACCTTTGGCCATCCCGATGGAAAGGGTATCACCAACGGCTTCAACAAATGTCCATTCTCCTCAAGAACATCTCTGGAAAGCCACAAGCACAAGAAAGCAGCAATGGATAGAGTACTATCAACAGGTTATTCGGGAATTCCGTCTCTCGGCCACCAGTATCTCAACCATTGAGCATAGCAAAATTTTGGAGACTCGTTGAATTCATGCATTTTAGCTTCCAAAGTACGAGATATCGTTTCTCCTCTGTTGAGAGTTCTCTAGGGAAATTTCCGACGACTGGAAGATGCAACAAAGCGACTACATCTTCTAAAGTAATCGTGAACTCTCCCCATCTGCATATGAAGGTGTGAGTAGGAATACACCAACGAGCAAGCAAAGCCACGATACCTGGTATATAATGATTAATGATCAAATCTCCAGCAGCTTGAATGGCTCGCGTCACCTGTGCACTATCCAGCAAAGTCCTCACACGGCTGTAGCCTAACATATGCCTTGCCCATCCAGAAAAATACGTCAACGGCTTCCGAGAAAGTTTGAGTTCCACATGAGAAGCTGAATAATGTTTCCTTTCCAAATGTAACCGAATTATTCTATGGAGGAGACACCAACTTATTCTGAGCAGTAGTCCTAGGATTTATGAGCAACCGAAACGAAGAACCTAAAGGACGTTTTTCAGGCCTATACAAATATTCAAAGAATCTATCTTCGAAGTTTGGAATGTTCTTAGGTTTGGGAATTTCCTCATTCCCCTGAGAAGTTCCAGAATCGTCATCCATGGAGCAGTCACCATCTCTAGAAGTGTCTTCTCTGGAAACGTCGCTTTCAGCATCATTACGGAATCGAGTCATCTCTGCCATATAGCTGCAACATTCCACGCGAATTTCATCAGTACAATGGAATTAAATCAATCAAACAATTACGATGCTCACAATTAGCGTCTGCAAAAATGGTAATCCTGAACTCTTACCTATTTACGATTTCACGAACTTAGTGATAACAACGTAAAACCCCAAAACTTGCTCGTTCTTTCAAACCTGCAAAGTCGAGCATAAAACATATTATTCAAGAGTCAACACTGACTTTTCATGAAACTATGAATAATTCACACAACCTTCCATGTGAATATTCGCTGATTTTTACGTATACATACACTATAAAATCACCAAACTTGTGCATACACTACGAATTCATCAACTATTTGGTTTCAACAATTTTTCATAAATCAAAACTTGATTTATATTTAATAAAGCGTGAATAAGTCACGCACCTTTTTTTTTTTTTTTTAAAAAAAAAAAATTTCTCGTGAGTTAATAACTCACGTAAAAAAAAAAAAAATTTTTTTTTTTGCTCAATCAAGCATCCATCACGAAACCAGGGTCTTTTCTATTTTTTGTAAAAGTCCACTTGTTCCAAACAAAATTTTGAAAGTTTACAAATAAACTTTATCATGAACTGCAGGTCTTTTCAAAATTTCCTTTAACCCTAAGGATTATTATTTATTACTTTTACTACGAACGAATACGTTTCTAAAAGTATTTGCAAAGTTCATGCTTCAAAAACAAACTTGGGTTTTCATGAAACCATTAAAACAAAACTTTTACTACTGCAACTATACCATATCCATACAAAATTTTATGTATCTTTTCCATATTGAGGATTTTTTATTCGTTTCCTAAACTAACGGGCATTCATACGTTTCTAAAAACAAATTCTTCATAAATACTACGCATGCTTGCAACTATGGGATTTTTGTTTTGTGAACAACTCATGAATCATAAAACACACAGAAAAAAAAATCACGGACTTACCAGTGGGCGCCGGCCGAATTCCAGCCAGGACGGTGATCGGCAGCGGTGAGCTCCGGCGAATTTTCTTCCTCTCCTGCTGCTGCTCGCGTGAAGGTGGTGAAGAGATGAAGAAGCCTGGTCGGTCCAAAAATAATGATGAATTGTTAGGGATTCACCCTTTTATATTAATTTTATTTCCAAAACCTAATAAAACACGGGTTTCCTTTTTTGTGCTCGGGCCCGAAAATCCTAAATTGACCAAAACTAGGCTTTTAACTCACCAAATCAGCAGCACTTCACCTCTTCATGCTCGCAAAATAGCACTCTATCACACTATCAGAGTCCTCACCCAAACATTTGCCCATACATGACACTATTGGAGCAAATCGAGGATTCTGAAACTACCTTTGTAGATTGAGTTCAACCACGATCTCGTCGACTGAAAATCACCATCTAATGCTTACTGCGGAACATGACTGTCCCTCACTAAGCATGGGACTTAATGTTGATGGTGGATTTTCAACAAAGGTCAAATCCGTAAAATTATGATACTGCATGTTTCTGATACGACTTCAGGCATGTGACGATTCATATTTTACGAAGCCATGATGAATATGTCTTTCGAAAATCCTCCACTAGCTGAGCATTCGATCCCTGGCATTTCATTGTTCCCTCTATGTAGAATAATAGAATTGGGCGGTCCTCCTACATAATTGTTTGTTGAGAGGGCTTAACGCCTTCAGGACGTCGGTGATACTCACCGTTCCCCGACTACATGAGAGCAACTCCCTCTACATAGATTGGGCGGTTCTCCATAAGATTGAGAGCAACTACGCCTTCAGAGACGTTGACACTCACCGATCCTAACAATTGACTATATAGATTAATTACTGGTGACATTACGGTTCTCCATAAGATTGAGAGCAACAACGCCTTCATGACTTGTGATGGCGCGTTTGCACGTTGCCGCCAGAAACCGCCGACCAATGACACTCACCGATCCTAACTATGTAGAGCTAGCATGTATAGACTCGTGTGTTCTCCACGCATGTTTGAGCGGGCGGATTGGTAGTGTCGGAGAGCACCCTCGGATTAGCATGGTGATTGTGTCGACGTCTCTCGACTATGCATATAGATTAATTAACACAGCTCAATGACATTCACCACCGAGAATCCCATTTCGTAATCTATTATTGCTCATATTCCATGGTCGAATCCACTACCACGATCCCATGGAATGGCAATAACAATTGCTCTATTCCATGGTCGAATCCTCCATTCTTGATACCATGGAATGGAAATAACAATTGCTCATATTCCATGGTCGAATCCACTCATATTCCATGGTCACCACGATCCCATGGAATGGCAACAACAATTGCTCCTATTCCATGGTCGAATCCACGGCTTGAACAACAATTGCTCCTATTCCATGGTCGAATCATTGATCCCATGGAATGGCAACAACAATTGTTCCGATTCCATGATCGAATCTACGACTTGATCTCATGGAATGGCAAAAATAATTTATATTATCTCATTACTCCGATTTCATGATCGAATTCACTGCTAATCTCATGGAATGGTAAAAGATAATTCTATTACTCCGATTCTATGGCCGAATCCATGATCCCATGGAATGGTAATGCCTATTTTATTATTCTCATTCATGGTTGAATCCATAGCTGATCCTATGAATTGATAATAAATAACTACTCATTTTTATTGTTCAATTCCATGAATTATTCTACACTGAATTTCATGAATTAGCAATAAATACTCAACAACCGGGCATCTGGATCATCACTGAGTAACCTCCACAAAAATGGTGTAAGTGTACTCGACAATGATGCACGACTGAGCACCCGGATGCACGAACGAGCATCCAAAAATATGGACAGATGAGGAATCCTACGCAAAACAGGAGAAAACAACAAATATTAATAAAATAATAAGGAGCGCCGGCCGGCCCACCGGGCCGGCCATGCCCTAGACGTGGCCGGTCCCATGCTTCTCTCATTATTTTGCCCTATTTTGTTATTTCATGAAATCATGAAAAAACTCCTTGATTTTAGCAACTTTCCTTGTTTTTACAAAATTCATGAATTCTCCATAACTTCACGGATTCATGAAAAATAATAATATTATAAAATATGGAAAGGTGTGCGGGACCGGACAACATGGCCGGTCAGCCATGCCTTAGCCGTGGTCGGTCCCACACCTTAAAATCCTTAGCCTATTATATTAATCATTCCCCAATTTCATGAAACTCCTTGGTTTCAACAAAATTCATGGATTCTCCATAACTTCATGGATTCATGAAATAATATTATAAAATAGGGAAAGGTGTGCGGGACCGGGCAACATAGCTGGCCGGCCATGCCCAAGCCGTGGCCGGTCCCACACCTCACAATCCCTAGCTTTTTATAATTATTATTCCCTAAACTCATGAAACTCCCCTGTTTCAACAAAACTCATGGATTCTTCATAACATCACGGATTCATGAAAATAATATTATAAAATAGGGAAAGGAGTGCAGGACCGGGAAACATGGCCGGTCCCACACCCTGCAATCCATAGTCTTTTATAATTATTATTTTCCTCGAATTCTTGAAACTCCTTGATTTGAGCAAAAATCATGATTTCTTCATAATTTCTCAAATTTTGCTCAAATCATGAAAATTCAAGAGCCAACATGGTCACGTGACCGGCTAGCCTCTCACGACAATTTTAAATGTTAAAATATTCTTATTTTAATATTTATAAAATATTAATCAATTGAGCATACATGCTCATTCCAACAAAAATCAAGAATTTCAGTAAAGATGAAACTCTTCTGAAAATTCACAATGTTGCTCGAACGCACATCAGAAAATACTGAAACTCTCAGTACGGAGACATGGACACCATGGAAACACGTGCATGCCTTAATTACCGACCAGGGTCATTTCTAGGGCTTTCACAAGCCGGTCCCGCACGTTTTCATACTTTTGACCTAATTTGCGCAATCGCTCATATTGGGCCCAAACTTTCTCCAACCAACCTGTGGATTGCTCAAACGGACAACATCTAGTCCCGTGACCACCAAGAGCCGGCCATGTTCTCTTGGTCGTTCTTCCATCTTTCATACTTAGGTTTTTGCCTAATGTTGAACCCAGGAGTAATTCAATAAATGATGAAACCGACATTTAATCATCATTCCTTCACCAACTCTATAACTGAGAACCCTGGTGCACGCTCACTCGAGCGATTGGGCATTACATGGACGTCCATGGTCTCATGTGGTTGGTCTCTCCTTTGCTCATGACCTATTTTCAGCAATTCGTCGACTAATGAGCAATTCGTCAAAAATTAGGGTTTTCGAACAAACGCTCAACAAATCATTATTCTGAGCAAGTTCAAACACCAAATAAACTTATGTTAATCCACGCAGATTAATTATATAATATTCGGTAATCTACCAATATTTTAGTTGGGTCCCGTCACCCATAAATAATTCGTCGAATTGAGATATACTTGCTCAGTTACTCAAATATTGATCCAGCTATCAATATTTAAGTAATTTATCAGTAATTTGTCGAATTGAGAAATACTTGCTCAATTGCACGTCAAGTTATCAATTATCAGTAATTTGTCGAATTGAGCAATACTTTTTCAATTGCACGTCAAGCTCCCAATATTCAGTGATTCGTCGAATTGAGCAATACTTGTTGCTCGAATATTGACCTAACTATCAATATTCAGTAATTTATCAGTATTTCGTCGAATCGAGCAATACTTGCTTAGTTGCTCGAATAATCCACATATATTCAGTAACTCATCAATATTCAACAACTCGTTGAATTTATAATATTTGCTTAGACAAACAACATTAACATTCATGAATCGCTGAGCATTTGCCAAACATGCTCGATTCAACAAAACCAAGACTCATTGTCTAATAGTCAACAACTGACAAACTAAATACATATCTGTCATGCAAACTCCACGATTCATGAGACATCAATCACGTCAAATTGGGGGATAACAACTAGGGTTTTGGTCTTTTTCCACTGAGCACGTGGATTCATCCACGACGAGAAATGTGCGTAAGTTATGTCAACGGTTGAAGGAGTTAGCAAAGTAGTGGGTGCACAATCCGTCAAGTCTCCACACGACGTGGAACTGACTTTACCACGATCTTCCATTTGCCCATTCTCCCACTCATGAAACCGTCACACTTACAGGGATCAAGGTGTTCACAACTCTGACAATATAAATAAGTTTCTGAATCCATGATTGGGGACAACGTTTTTGGTCTACATAGAATTTCTCGAGTAACTACTCTCAAGAATTCATCAATCCATCAGAACTTATTCAAACTCAATGGTTCACCAATTATTGCAGAAACCTTCAACACACCCACAATCCTTGATCATCACTTATCCCACATAATTCTCAGCTTCCCTCATACAAATCAACCCATCTCCCTCTTTGCAGCCGAATTGACTCTGGAACGGCCATTGCCTTGGTTTAGACCAGAGTCCTACAAATTGATCTCTCGAATCTAAGCACCCCCTTTGCAGCGGTGCATCTGTGTGAGGTTAAGCAGTTTGCTCGGTTCGAGGAGTCTCGACGACACACTCGACTCTTCACTTTCCTAAAAAACCAGCAAACCGTTTTCCCCATCCACACCAGCATGAGGCGGAAGTTGAGAGGTTATCCCAGGAGTTGAAGTTGAAGCAGGACGCTCTTCAAAACATGAAGGATGCTTTCTCCAAAAAGAACGGGTTGTTGTTGGACAATTTCCCTTGAATGCTTTTATTTTTCTGAACCTCCTTTTCTTAGTTTTTTTTTTTTGAAAGGAAAGAGACGCCTCTTTCATGGTTTTGATTTTCTGGTTTTTTGGATTGATAGATGATTGCTTCTTATAAGAGTTTTGGATTATTTTTTGGAATGGATTATTATTCTTGGAACGATGGTACTTGGATCAATTGATATGTTGGAATCCGAATTATGAATGTGAGTAGTACAATTATTCTAGAAAAATTGTGAAACTGTGAATGTTGCGTGAAAAAGAGAAAATATGATATGATATGAGATCCTGGGTGATTGGGTTATCAATTTCCAATGTCAATATGGAATTGATGCCTGTGTACACCTCCAATAAATCCAAAACAATAGGTTGTGTAAACATTGTCTGGCAAAACTTACTCGCTTTAGGGTCTTTCACCAAAACTGAATCTTCAGGGCGTAAATCCGAGTTTATGTGTGATGCCATCCTTGCCGCGAGAAGTCCCCAGTCATTCTTTATTGTCTGAGAAAATTACGAACTTCCTGTCTTTCCATCAAATCATCCATGGCAATGGGGAATCGGCTTCCTCTGGCTCCTCCGGTCTCTCGTCTTGATGGTGGAGTAGCAGCGGCTCTGGTTACGGTTGGAGGTGTTACACTTGAAGAAAAGTTGGGGATGGCGGTAGTGGCTCTGGCTCTGGTGACTGGAGGTGTAACGCCTGAAGGAACATTTTACGCTCCGCTGGTGTTGACAGGTGGCGTATTAATGTCACTGGAAGGAACGTTAATACCAAATATGATTTCAGCGCTAGTGTTTTCAGGGTTTGTTGCTGATCCGGACATGAGCTCTACCATTTTGAGATCGGGATTGAAAATGTACTTGGAAATTATAAATTGATATTACAAGCGAGAGATTAATCACCCACTGTGGTCGCCAATTTTTTGTGGGTGAAAACTGTTTCTGCTGGTTTTGGTAATTTTGGGTGTGTGGAGGAGAAACAAATCTAAACCCTAAACAATGCACTGCACGGGAGTACTTTTGATTCGAGAGATCAATCTGTAAAATCCTAGCCTAAACCAAGAAATGGCCGTTCCAGGCTTGCTTCGGTCATAAACTAAAGGAGAAGGGTTGGTCTTAGGGAGGGAAGTGAAGAAAGTGTTGAGACCAGAATGGTTAATTCTGAAGATGTGGCTTGTTTTATGTCTTGTATCAGAAAGCGGAACTGGCTTGCAGAGCGAAAAGCTACCAGTTCTTGGTGATTTATGGATACTATGTTCTTTGCCACCAAAACTCACATTGTTTGGTGGAAATAGGTGAAACCTATTTATACAAGTCATAATAAAACGTACCCTGGTCTCGTAGGAAGTGGGAACGATTAAGTTATGGAAGAGTGGAGTAACGTATAACCATCGAAAACCATTCTTCCACGATGAAGGAAGTGGATCCGTTTATACCCGTTACTTCTTGCCACCACTAAATGTTCCGTTTCCTGACACTTTCTTATAACACGCGTATTGCACGCTGCACGCTGTAAACCACCAGACCAATACCCTGATGAGTATCCCCCAGTTTTGTGACATGTTTGATGTCTCGAGTGTTTTCGTGGAAAAAATGTAGCAGTTTGCTACGTGTGGTAAGTCAAGGTCAAGAGACTTGCCGCGGGAAAATAACATGTGGTGCTATTAGGCTTATCTCGGCTGGTTGCCTAAAACTTGCCACAAGCCTGTCAGTTCGGTGGCGAACTTGGACGTCTGAGATTGCATCTCATGAGGAAGGGTAGCTATTGATTATGGCCATATCCTGTTGGCGCCTGATAATGGCGCAGTGGAGCCATTGGCATATGCCAATGGTATAGTGGCTCCTTTAGCGCATGCCAGTGGCATTGTGGCATGGTTGGCATAGTTCGTGCATGCCAGTGGCATGGTGGAATGGCTGGCATAGCCTGTGCATGCCAGCGGCACGATGGTGTAAGTTGCGCCTGGCGTAGCATGGTCATTAGATTTTGGTTTATTGGTGTTAGACTCCAATGTGGTGTGGCAACATCAGTTTCAGTGGCCACATCAATCCCAATGCTCCGCGGAACATTATCTGGATTGGTTGGCGTAGCAACTTTGCCTAAATTAGGGTTTGGCATGCAGAAACCCTAATTAGCGCATATGGCATGCGGTAGGTGGTCGTGGCATGGAATTTTATACAAACGGTGCCAGAGTCATGCCAGAGGAGCCATAGGCAGGCCACCATGTAGAAGTGGTCACAGGAGCAAATATTTCCACGAGTGGCTGTGGCGTGGCGCCTTTTTTAGGGTTTCCTAAATCCGCACGGCTTGTGGCATGTTGTGGGCCCGAGGCGGCATAGTTTTGTGCCACGATTAAAAGTTAGGGTTTCATCCACCGCCACTAGAGCATGGCCGCGCTTACGGTTAGGCTAGCCAAAATTGAAGTCTGTTTTGATGCTTTGGTCACGAGCAGAGTGGGTTGGTACGTTTTGGCATCTTCTTAGCGGTAAATGGTATGTTTGGCATGTGTGCTTGGCATGCCCGCTTGGCATGTGCGCATGGCATGCTCGTTTTGGCATGTTTAGCATGTCGTTAGTATGTTGGCGCGGTTTTTGGGAAGCCAACTTAGTATGGCGACTTCTTGACACAATTTCCACCTCTTTTAAAGGCGTGGCGGCAGTTTGAAGCAACCTGATTGGTCAATAAAAGTAGGGGCCGACCAAGCACGGGCGTGGCCACCCTTTTGGTGTGCGTGGCAGGCTTAATGCGACCTGATTGGTCGATAAGGAATTAGGGCCGGTTGGGTAGCATGGGGCGTGGCCAAGTGGCGCCGGCTAGCCTATGGCATGGCCGCGCTTCCCTCGTTGTTTCTACTACTCCGCGGCTCTGTTTATTCTTTGCTTTCTGACTGAGTATTCTGTGCAAGGGTCTTAACCTTGGTACTTGGAGGTCCGTGCTACTCTGCTGCGAGTGAACACAAATCCGTCATGCCATACCAATATTAAGGGTTACTGGGGAACATAAGCACAAGAAAAGTACTCAAAGAGGCTCTCAGCATCTGTAAGTAATGCAGCTAGGAGCTTATACACTCATTAGGCTCTATACTAGTGGACAATTCATCTAGGAGCTTGAGTTTCAATATAGTATGAAGAGAGACATAGGCACTTATCAGATTTTGATATATTCTCCAAATTCCCTGCGGTAGACATATCAATGTCTACTACATCTGATGCCGGGTCAGGTAGATAGACTTTTACGAATTTAGCCCTGAACTAAAAACCACCATCAACATGAGGAAACCGCTAATGCAGAAAAACCCCGGGACCTTGTCCAGAATTGAATACTCTCAGGATTAAGCCGCTATACAAAATCAAACCAACTTCGTATAGTTGAGACCAAGCAACAAAACCTATAGTTCACCTAGTTCCGTCTCGTATTCCCACGCCTCAACTTGTAATAAGTCACGTACTTGGAACAATTCCTTTGGTTCGTATTCCAAACAGAAAGGAACAACAAATCTGTTTGGTAACAACTCTTTTCAACCAAGTGATGTGAGTTCGACAAAAGGCTCTTCCGTTTATCCCAATAAACTCCTTTGTCAGGTTCTTAGATCTATATTATAAACAACTACCAAAGTAATTGTTAAGATTTTGCAATCAATACTTTGAAAATCACAAAGAATTGTATTGATGCCGATCTACTCAACTAATCAATCCAATCTATCACAAGGATAAACCGATTATAGTTGGATCCTCTTTAACCGAAACAAATATTGTGCACACCAAAGATTATGAACCCAAATCAGAAATCTTCTTCGTCTTCAAATCTTTTTAGATCTTCAATAAACACATGCACACAATCAACTTGAATCTCTTGTGATCAATCACGCACAGAACGGAGTCTGTTAACAATGGATTATCACAAGACGTCTTTAGATCTACAAACAGTCTAAAGATCCCCGTCGAAACTTCGATCTAGTGTGAGTGAATCTTATGTCAGAAGAGAAGATTCTCAAGCATAAACAAACTAGGTGCAATCAAATTTCAACAACCGTTAGTCAATCAAATCAATCGAAAACTAACAATAAACGCAATTATCTAGTTACCCACCAACGGTACTAATAGAGCTTCTCAATCCCAAAGAAGACTTTAAACCGAGCGGCCGTAAGAGATTTCGCCTAATTAGGTTACTTTCCTCTCCGAATAGGCGGCTCCACCAGTAACAACACAACTAGGTAGTTTTTCTGGCTCTAAGGATTAGTTTGCTAGAAATGCAAACTTTGATATTTATAGACAAGGAAGTTTGGACACCAAGGAATTTCCAAAACCGAAAATATCTCAAGATATTCAATATATTCCAAATTCGGTTCCATAATTCCTGGAAATGCTTTGTCCAAACATTGACCGAAAATCTCTTAGAAAATCTCCAATTAGTAAATGCACATTACTAATTTTCATTTTCCAAAAATAAAATTAAAAACCTTAATTAAAAGATTCTCAACTTATTTTTCGATCCGAGATTTTTTCCTTTAGCTATTAAGGAATATCTTTGAACAATTAAAGATAAGCGTTACTGCACATGTTCAAAGAATGTCGACATCTTAACTTTGTAAGTCCTCTTTCATACTTACAATTTTGAAACCGATTTGCCACACTTCCAAACGAGTTTAGAATTGGTTCATCTGACTTTCAAGAACGTCGCGACAGTGGAGCAGGCAGCTTGGCATAGTGTGGCCTTGGCAAGATGAGACTTACACGGACGGCTAGGCATGGTGGGGCGGCGACAATGTAGCGAATGGCTTGGCAGGTGGGGCCGCGGCAATGGCATGGTGGGACGTGCAAGGGCGGCTAGGCGTGGTGGGGCCGCGGTGATGGAGCGAGGGCTTGGCTGGGGCCGTGGCAAGGTATGGCATACATGGGTGGTGGGGCCGCGGTATGGCGTGAGTGGTCTTGGACGTGGAAATTGGTCTTTGCGGGACCGTTTTCCTCTTTTCCTTCCTTGGCTCAAAATTGGAGATCCTCTCCTTGTTCAAACTCCCAAGTATCACACCTATAAAAGGATTGCCGGCCTCTCCCTTTGATTCACGTCTTCATTATTCTCTTTTTTTTTTTTTGGTTCTCTTGGTAGCGGTGAAGCGGCCGAGCGGATTAGGTACGTCTTCCAGTACTTCTTCTTTGTCTTGCTTCCCTTTTGTTTTCTTGTGTTGGTGAAAACCCTAGTTGTAGGCGTACCTTTTTATGACCTTGTAGAACATGTTGGTGTAAATCCTAGCCACAAGTATGTCTTGCACGCGCTCATAGTAGTACTTAGGCATGAATACCATAGTAATGTTGACCGCCTCAACTCGTTGTGTAAGGTAAGCACGCGATAGTAATTTGCCATCCCTTTCCCACGAAAACCTAGTTTTTAGGGTTTACTCCTTGTTTTGGTGTGGCCGTGGGCATGGTTCCCCTGGTGGGTCACTCCTCCTCGGTTGGACAAGAATTCCATGCCGCATGGTACGGCCTTGAAACAAACTGGCTTGCATCTTGGGGTGAAGATAATTTTCGTGCGCTTTCCGTAATAATCTCTCTTCGTATTGTTCCGTTGTAGTTGCTTGGAAAGCGGAAGTACTGTGAGAAAATCTTTATTATGACGTCGCTTGAGAAAAAAATCTCATATACCGAAGGATGTTGGTAACTCCAAGCCAAACGTGGCTGATGAATTCTCAACGATAGTCTCTGCCAGGAGAAGTCCACTTAAGCATGCGCCACTGCTTCTGACCGGTTCGGAGAGTGAGGGAGGGGACCGGTCGGTTCCTCCCGGAAATGTAATAAGGTTTTGCCTTTAGAGGAAAGAGTATTCCGCCTCTCTTATTGATTTCAAAATCCCAGTGAGTCCACTGCGTTCGTTTGATAAATGGGTGCACTTTATGATAAGTCAAGAGTGCGTAAGAGATAATTTGACCAAGGCGCAAATCATTAATGCTGTCGCAGCCTCTGCATCACTTCAAATTAGGAAAGACATCCCGAGCTTGGTTGCTTTCATCTCCAGGTGGTGTCCAGATACTCATACGGCCATATGTAGGTGGGGAGAACTGACCATGTCCTTATAAAGTGTGGCTATCCTGCTGAATCTTCCCATGACAGGAAACCTTAAAACCAAGTTGTTTGATGATGAGGAAAAAATGCGTACCGCCCTGGTTGCGAAGTCGAAAGGGTTTGTCCGAAAGGAGAACGAGACGAATTGTTTATATGCCTGGTGGATGTCTCAATGGTTTCCCGATGAGCTGGCACCGGATCAGAAGAATAGTACACTCCACGTCGCGGCATTCTTGGCTCTCTAGTTATCCCGGGATATTTTCGATGATGGCTTTGGTAAGAAGGAGATAAGGCTGGAACTCATCAATTTTGCTATAAGATTGGCGAAAGGAGTCGTTCTCCCCATTGGCGGCTTGTTTCTCGGTTCTCTGTACACACACTTGGATCATTTGGCTATGGACATGCGTGCTTCAAATGGTTACATAAAAGTGGATTCGTATGTTCATGTTGCTTTTCTCCAAGCGTGGCTATGGGAGCATTTTGAAAGATATGCTCCTAAACCGTTGGTTTAACTTCCCGCTTCTTGGGGTAGTTCGAGAATACTTCGCTGGTCGAATAGGCGCCCAAGAGCTGGCTCAAACCTGGCTGATTTCCTTGATAACTCGTGTGCCGCTAATTTTCGTCCATGGGCCCCAGTGTGTACATCCATAGCCCAGGTTAATACTTTTGCTTCTGCTCCAAACATGTCTTTGCTTTCTGATGGAGGGAATATGGGCGTCGGTGAGATTGTATTCATGCGAAGTTGCACGTCTGGATATATACCGTCTTTCTTTCGAGGATCGTGTCAGGCAGTCTCTTATAATATTGAGCGAGCATCTCGGCATATGGGTTTCGACCAAGGGGTCCCTCTCGTTCGTCAGCTGGCAGCTCCAGAGGGTCCATTATCGGACGTTCTTGATGCTAGTGTTCTTGCGCCGGGCAGAAGTCTCCCTTTCTTGCTTTCGGAATGAAATACGTCGACTACCTCCAAGTATAACGCATTCTGGCAGAGTGAATTCCTCGTCATCCAGGAATTTGTGAAAGCCGTAGTGGAGAACACTCGTGGTAGGCCTTCCACCGAGATTTTAGCAAAACATCCGTTGTTGAGGGATACTTCTTTAACCAAAAGTAAATCCGTCGGTCTGGACGTGGACAGTCCCCAAGTGAAGGAGCGAAGGTCTAAGAATCGTGCAGGCGGTTTCCAGTCAGATTCCACAGCTCTACCGGCTTTTAGTTCATCCAACATGAGGATACGTGTGATTTCTTTCTTGACTTCAGCTGGATTACGTATATCCTTGTTTCTTTTCAGAGAACGTGTCCTTGTATCTCGTCCAGGGTTTCAGCAGCACGAACGCCTTAGCCAAACTTGCAAGTAGTCAGAAAGCATCGTGTTTCGAGACAGATGGTGGGGGTGCCGAGCTCATCCATGGTGATGGGGATTCCGAAAAGGATGAAAGTCTAGAGTCCAGCGATGGCAAGAGTAGTTCTTCCGATAACAGTGCTGAATCTTTGTCTAGTCAGTCTGAAACTAAATCGGTGAGTCCCCTCCATGTTTTTCTTCTTTCCCCTTTTTTCTTTCTTTGCAGTAAAACTGAATTTTGATTTTTTAAAGGAAACCGTTCCTGGGGATGATCTTGAAGTGGAAGACCACCAGAGTAAAGACGTAGCCGTACTTCCCACTGTGGAAACTGTTCCAACTAGCGACTTGGACATGGAGATTTATCATCCCGAGGGCGCTACCGTGACTCAGGTGGAGGAGAGCACTTCGGGGGGTGAAATCGTAGTTAGGGATATCCTGTCGATTCTTGATGATTCGATTGCAGGGTGCCACCTTCAATCCTCCGTATCTGGCCCCTGATGAGTGCCAAATATTGCATATTTCTACATCTATTTATTGGCATTTAACTCATCTTTTGTACTCGAAATCGAGATATTATCCCAGCATTCTCGTGTTTTTTTGTTTTCAAGAATAAATATTTGTACTAATTAATTTTGTGTTTTTAGGTAATAAATAAAGCTCGGAGAAACTGAGGAGCCAAAAGAGCGAAGAAATGGAGTAGAGCGTCTATGGAGCAGAAAGTCGAAGCCCGCGCGCGCATCAGTTGCAACCCAACAAGGAGCAACCCACTTACAAGACATGGGCTCGAGCTATCCATCTCTGACCCATGACCCGGATCCGAGTCCGTCTCTTCCAGACCGTTAGATTTGATCTACCCTGCATCCGATGGTCGCTCCGCCCTACACATTGTCCCTTGATGCACTCGCTTAGCAGCAAAATCACCTACTCTGCATCTACGGCCGCATCATCCCTAGCATCGATCTCACCAAGATCCAACGCTCGCTCCGCCTTCCTTATCAAATCCTGATGCACCCGCCTCACACCGAAGACACCTATATCCACCTCCCATCGACCAAAACCCAAACCCTATTCTCAGTTTTCTTTTCTCTGTCTTCACCTTCTCCCGACAGAGAAAACCATCTCCTCCACCTCCTTCACCCGTACCCTGTTGCAGATCCATTTCTATCCCTGCCACAGCCACCTTCGCCATCACTACCACCCTATCTCCTCACAAACCCATCACCCCACCTACTCCTCCTCTCTAGGTCTAGATATCTCTTTCTTAGTTTCTACCATAACCCTAGAAACTAAATCGAGATAACTAAAGCTAGGGTTCACCAACAAGCGACGCATGGACGATTTGACAAGAGAAATAACGAATCATAGAGTATGGGTACACTGTTTTTTTTATTTAATTTCTGTTTTAAAGTAAATTAGGGTTTGGTATTTTAAGTCTATTGCATGTATAAATAGAGGTGAATTGTGTTGATAGATGTGATGCCTGGGCTAGCCAGAGCACCAATTAGGATTACTTGTGTTTAATTATTCTTAATTATGTTTTAAATTAACTTGCTAGGGTTTCAATGAAACCCTAATCCCTGTTTTGATTTCAACCTTGTTGAGATGTTCTTGAGTGCTTAAATTATCATACACCTTCAATTATAAGTACCCAATACTTTTCTCTCACAATGGATGCCTTGTATCCATTGTAGTTAGGTCAAAACGTGTTGAGTGTACTACAGCTCAAACCTTAGACTTAATTGCTAATTCCCTTGACTAGTTGTGCTTAATTAGACAACTAGTGCTCTGGGTTAGTACCTTAGCTGATTATCGAAGTGTCACTAGGAGAAACTCCTTAGATAAGTGGTAAAATTGACACTTTATACTTATCTGTCACAGGAACAAGAGAGCTCAACATTAGTTAAACACATGATAGGATTTAGAGGTGGATTTGATAATCCTAGCAACCATTCCTTCTCACTGTTAGTATTTCAATTTATTTCACTGTCATAACTTCATCTCAGTCGCTTCGACAACAAATTATAATTGTGTTACACTTGCTAGAAATTCAGTTTAGGAAGCCTTGATCAACTCCACGGCACCACAAGTCTCTGTGGGATCGACCTGTACTTGCCACGTCTCCGATAGACGCTGTGCACTTGCAGTTATAATATGTAGGCATCAATATAAACACCTTTAAAGGCCTACCAAGTTTTTGGCGCCGTTGCCGGGGACTTGGCGTGTGCTGTCTTGATTTTTTTTGGCTTGTTTCACTGAGTATTCAACTATCCTTGTATATACTCACCTTGCATTGTTGTTTTTAGCCCTGCATTGTAGTGTAACTTAGCTTCCATCATTCTTTGCTTACTTCAGTTTTTGTAATTTAACTTCCTTGTGTTGTAACTGAGTGTAGCTAGTGTTATCTCAAACTTGTAGTTTCATCTTTAGCTGTAGCCATACTTTTGAATTCTTGTTCTCTTGCATTGGCTTGCATTATAGTAACTTGCATCTTAGTTGTAACTCTTTTTCCCTGTCAGGTCCAAAATACTCTCAAAGGTGATAGCCAGTGCTGATTTTCACTTTCTTTGCTTTAACTTGCACATTGATGGGAACTAAAACTTCTTTGTTGAGCTAGCAGGTACCTCTTGTCTTCTTTGTCTTTCTTTGTGCAAGCCAAAGGGAGAAAGACAAGGAAAAGCTCAGGATTAGAGGTTAGTCGTGTATTGCCCTGTGAATGAGTGTGAAGTGTGCAACTGAATCTCACCTGACTAGTGCAATACCCTGTGATTTTTGCTGTGCTTTGTAAACCCCGAGAGCCTAACTAATCTGCCCATAGCTAGTCACCTTGAGTTGCATACCTTAAGCATAATTCATCTGCCCTGAGCCAAGCTCCAGCCCCTGTTGCTGTGAGTTTGAGCTACAAATTGGATAGCCCCCTGTAGTTGCCCTGAGCTATAACTGAGATACCATGCTTTGCATAATAAACTAGACACCTTGCTGCATATTGCTCCATCTCTCGGGATTCTTGACCATACTTGTGACACTTGAGTGAATCAGTGATAACCGAGCACAACTCGATTGCATGATAACTTAGTTACCTTGCATAACCAATCACCCCTGAGTCGATTGTATGCTCTGAGCTTAGTTACCATCAGCCCTGAGCTCCAGCCCTCTGAAGCTGTTGAGCCAAACCTGTATGTTAGCCTCGTGAAAATGCTGAGTTGAAGTCAACTGAGCATACATCTGTGAGAACTAGTGCATCTGTGAAACCCTGTCAACTGATCCATGCTCATTCCCCTGTGCAAACCTGAGTGATCACTCATTGTGCAAACCTGTTAAATCTTGAGTTGTGCATAACTGAAAGTTGCTGAGCATCTTAGTCTGTGCACCTTTGAGCCCTAAGTTTAACTCCAGCCCCTGAAGCTGTGAGTTTGAGCACAACCCTGAGCATAGTCTGTTGATACATTGTGGCATGTTAAGTTTGTTGTGAAAGAACTAAAAATTGTTCATCTGCTCTTACATTTGTAGCATTTGAGCTTCTTTGGTAATTTGTGTGCTGAACTATGATGAATGTATCCTGTTAGCTAAAAAGGATACCCTGTGCTGAGCTTAAACCTGCCCTGCACAAGCTGTGCTGTGCACACATTGCACTGTCCTGTGCTGTGACATTTTGGAGAGTCTGTGCACACAACCTGCGCATAAGCCGCCTTTGTGCGGACATGAGTTTGTGATTACTCGTGTCTTTGTCTTGTTACTCGGCTTTCTTTGTGTCTCTAGTCCGAGAATCACCGCTCATTGCACCTTGCCAAGTTGTGCTTTTCTTCTGTGCCCAATTGAGTTTCCCTTGCTCGTGCAAATCTGTGCTTGCCCGACTCGCACACAACCCGTGCAACAAACTAAAAACAAAACTGGGTTAGAACCCAGTTCCACTAGGCTGCACATAAACTGTGCTGAGCATAGCCTGTGTGTTCATTGCCACTCTGTGCACTCTCCATCAGCACCAAAGCATCCCTGTATGCTTGTAATTGTGTGATTTTTGAGCTGTGTCTCACTGAAGCCCAACCATTGGGCTCAACCTAAGCTGCAGAAGCTGAGCATATAATTTGGGTTGCATAAACTGAAACCCAGTTCCACTGGGCTGTCCCTTTACACTTAAGTTGTAGCCCACTCACTATGCCTGACCATTGAGGCCTGCTTGCAATCAACCTGGGCTCCCCACTTAAACCAAACTGAGCCCACAGTTCAACTGGGCTGTACATTTCCCACAATACTGGGCTGTGCAACTGGGCTATGCAAGTTTCACAAAACCTGGGCTGCAAACAATTAATCCCAACAAAACCAAACCAAAGCCCAAACAAACCAAATCCCACTTAAACCAAACAGAAACCCACATAAACCAAACTGAGCCCACTACAACTGGGTTTTGAGTTCAATTTGAGTTACTAAATCATGTCGAGGATTTTGGTCTCAACTGGGGATACAAACAAATCCATTAGGGAGCTTGCTTACGGGCATGCTTCACAATATGAACTCCCCACATACCATAGTGATTTTAGGGAATTTTATGCGCCTTCTCGTGGTCCCGACCTCACATACCCTAATCATTATGAGCACATGTATCATCCACCACAAAGTTGAAAATGAACAACTTTCTCATACCCAGTCATCACTTTTAGATCAATTAGAAGCTCAAGTTTCGCTTTAGAAAGGCAATTACATGAGCAATCTGTCGAATCTAATTTCCCTAGGCAATATGAAATGTATGCTTGTACCTTATGTGGTAGCTTAGGCCACCCTGCTGAAAATTGCTATATTTTGCATGATTTTAGGCAGTCTAGGGAAAGCCATGATAATCCAATGTACGAATTGTCTAGAAGTGACTATACTTGGTAATCATTGGGACCATAATCAGCCTTTCAAGGTTGCGATCGTATTCTAAGAACCCTAATGACCATGAGCACATGTATCATCAACCACAGTGGGGAGTTGAACAATTTTGTACTCCCCCAACTCCGTGTTTGCAATCACTAATGGAAACGCTCATGGAGCAAAATGCTAGGCTTGAACTACATGCAATACATGACCATCCATATAGCAACATGTCTGAATTTCCTTCTCTAGTGAACCTCATGCTCAACCATACAATGAATATCCATATGAGGAATGCATACCCACTAGTGAAGACTCTCCTTCAATAGAACAACTCACTATGATTCTTCAAAGGAACCTGATTGAGTTACAAAATGATAGGATGTTTGTTATTCCTGATAATGTTGAAAATAGTGTTTCTAGTCCTACTCATGCAACTAACACTGAATATGAACCTAATCTAGAGGTAGATGACTACACTAAAAATACTACCATTTTGAATGGAGAGATGAATTTTTGCTATGATGATGATGATGAATACGAAGAGCATGTGTATTTTGAAAATGTAATAGAATCTTTAGGTTCAGAGACATTAAGTGTCTCTTCTGTGAACCCTATGAATGATGCTCATGTGATGCTGATGTGGAACCTGTGGAATTGTCCTATGAAAATGAGCATGCTTTACCACCTGTTTGTGACCTAGGAATAGCTGAATTGTCTGTTGACACGGATGATTCAATGCATGTGTCTAATTCCATGCCTAGGTTACAGCATGATATCTCTCCTAGTTATGTTGTACACGAGAGTGATGATGATTATGACATGGAGATTGATGAATTGTTTTATGCAGGTGAACATGATTTACCCTCTTCTGACTCTAGGAAAGTGTGTGATGGTGCAAACGATTTTATACATGAAAACAACTTAGATGTACCTAACCTCTCTCCTGAGTCACAAATTGAAACTCCTCCACCAAACCTAGGTGTAGTTTGTCACAAAAATCTTAAACCAACTTTTCTGAGAGTTCCCAATTTAGGCTTAGAGCTTTGTGCTTCCCAAGTCCTCCTGGACTATTTAGCATCAAAGTATAACACTTTTAAGGAGCCACCGTTGGAATATGTATGTCTGCCTATTATTAGCAAAACTCATTTTGAGTTAGACCTTTTGCATGATGTACCTTTAATTTTGCAAGATTTTGTGCTCACAAACACACCTGTTCACAAGTTTAGGTTTGGGGGAAACCCATTCTCATATGCAGTCTTACTTGCACTCTCATGTTATATTTGTGTAAGACTGTTGATGTTTCTACATACCGTCTTTTGGGTTGATCCTCAACTCATTAGATTGTTGGTGTATGGTGAATTTTCATTGTATATAATCCAGTAGGACTTGTTAAATTTTTCTTTCTTGAATCGGTTGAGTCTTCTTGTGCATTTTTTGTGCTAATCCGATATGATCTCCGCTGAGAATGTTGGATTCTAGCCTTGACTAGTGAAGCTCCAACCTTGCTTTCGCCGACATCCGGTAATCTCTTCCCTTTTCTCTACTCAGCATAGTTCTCTTGGTATGTGACTATTTAAATTTTTCCTATCTGTTGACACATTGAGGACAATGTTTGATTTAGGTTTGGGGGTGCATTTGCATATAGAGTTTTTAGTCTTTTATTTCAAAAAGCATATAGAGTTTTTAGTCTTTTATTTAAAAAAAAAAAAAAAAAAAAAATTTTTGCAAATAAAAACCTCCAACTTTTAGAGATTTTAGAGTCACTAGCATGCTTCTAGCTATGTTTACATAGAGAGTCTGACCGAAATAACAGAACTTGGAAGTACTGGAGAACACAATCGGGTTTCTTAGTTGATTAGAGCGTTAAAGTTGGATTTAACCATACCGGAGGGCGAATTAGGTGTTGTTTAGATATTCGGTAGTAGAATTGTGATCACCCATAGTGGAGACTACCCATTTTACATCAAGTGAGGCACCAACCTTCAATTTTTGCAACTTTCTAGAAAAGCTGTTAGAGTGTGTGTCACCGTACGTCAATTCCGGGTAGGAATGGTGAGCTACCCAACTTCGCACCAATTTCAAAGACTACTTTTGATCTCTTGAGTGCTAGTTTTTTTCAATCATGAGGGTGACGTCTAAAGATGAAAACTCCTTTTAAATATCGATTTGCAGTTAGCATCACTCTCTCTCAATCAACAGACCCATAGAAACACATCATCGTCAGCAAGCGGAGCAACATCAGAATATTTGAAGAAAAGTTGATATAGTCCAAGGTTTACGTGCAACAAAGAAAAGAAAATATGATGAGAATTAATGAAGTTTGTGAAAAATTGAGTTTTATTATTTTATTGTGATACTTAAAAAAAAAAAAAAAAAAAAAAAAAAAATGTCAAGTTTTTGTAAAGTTCAGAAGTTCGTCATCAACAGAAGACCAAAGACCGAAGATTGAAGACGTTTCTATGGTTTCTTATGAGAGAGTGATATTAATTGCCGATCGGGTGAGAAGGTAAGTGAGTACTCCCACCCTTGCTAATGGTTGATTTCCTTTCTTAGAGATCATCAGAAAAAGATTCTTTTTGTCCACACTCTTGTGGAGTCTCCATAAATTATTTCGGAAGGTTATCCTTCTTACCTACAACGTGTGCAGGATTTCTCTCTTTATTCCTGCCTGCACACATGAGAGACTAAAAAGCGGTCTTTTTGAGTGCAATTATCATAAAACCCTAATGGTGAGGCAGAAGTCGAGGCTTATGATCACAATCGAATCCGAATTCTTTCATATGGTATGGTTACTTCTCGCTCAGCACTTAAGGATGAGAATGCGTTCTTTGGTAGTTCTAACTTCATGTTACTAGCATGCAGAAACTCTATGTCCTCATAGCTTCTTGGAGGCTTGAGACTCTTTTACACTCGAAGTTGGAGAAGGTTTTGTGGGTACACCTCGGGTAAACCCTCACGAGACTACAACTCGTCCACTAGGGACACCTAGGGGTTTAAAGGCTTAGTGCATACGCTAAATGCATTCGAGAAACCTTCGACATGGGTATAGTTAGGATTTCTTCATTTCTGTTTCACTTGAGGACAAGTAAAATTCAGGTTTGGGGGTATTTGATGAGTGCCAAATATTGCATATTTCTACATCTATTTATTGGCATTTAACTCATCTTGTACTCAGAAATCAGATATTATCCCAGATTCTGTGTTTTCTTTGTTTTCAAGAATAAATATTTGTAATAATTAATTTTGTGTTTTTAGGTAATAAATAAAGCTCGAAGAAACTGAGGAACCAAAAGAGCGAAGAAATGGAGTAGAGCGTCTATGGAGCAGAAATCAAGCCCACAAGCGCATCGCTTGCAACCCAACAAGGAGCAACCCACTTACAAGACATGGGCTCGAGCTATCCATCTCTGACCCGTGACCCGGATCCGAGTCCGTCTCTTCCAGGCCGTTAGATTTGATCTACCCTGCATCCGATGGTCGCTCCGCCCTACACATCGTCCCTTGATGCACTCGCTTAGCAGCAAAATCACCTACTCTGCATCCTACGGCCGCATCATCCCTAGCATCGATCTCACCAAGATCCAACGCTCGCTCCGCCTTCCTCATCAAATCCTGATGCACCCGCCTCACACTGAAGACACCTATATCCACCTCCCATCGACCAAAACCCAAACCATATTCTCAGTTTTCTTTTCTCTGTCTTCACCTTCTCCCGACAGAGAAAACCATCTCCTCCACCTCCTTCACCCGTACCCTGTTGCAGAGCCATTTCTATCCCTGCCACAGTCACCTTCGCCATCACTACCACCCTATCTCCTGTCAAACCCATCACCCCACCTACTCCTCCTCTCTAGGTCTAGATATCTCTTTCTTAGTTTCTACCATAACCCTAGAAACTAAATCAGAGATAACTAGAGCTAGGGTTCACCAACAAGCGACGCATGGACGATTTGACAAGAGAATAGCGCGAATCATAGAGTATGGGTACACTGTTTTTTTTATTTAATTTCTGTTTTAAAGTAAATTAGGGTTTGGTATTTTGAGTCTGTTGCATGTATAAATAGAGGTGAATTGTGTTGATAGATGTGATGCCTGGGCTAGCCAGAGCACCAATTAGGATTACTTGTGTTTAATTGTTCTTAATTATGTTTTAAATTAACTTGCTAGGGTTTCAATGAAACCCTAATCCCCTGTTTTGATTTCAACCTTGTTGAGATGTTCTTGAGTGTTTAAATTATCAGACACCTTCAATTATAAGTACCCAATACTTTTCTCTCACAATGGATGCCTTGTATCCATTGTAGTTAGGTCACAACTGTGTTGAGTGTACTGCAGCTCAAACCTTAGACTTAATTGCTAATTCCCTTGACTAGTTGTGCTTAATTAGACAACTAGTGCTCTCCGGTTAGTACCTTAGCCGATTATCGAAGTGTCACTAGGAGAAACTCCTTAGATAAGTGGTAAAATTGACACTTTATACTTATCTCACACAGAACAAGAGAGCTCAACATTAGTTGAACACATGATAGGATTTAGAGGTGGATTTGATAATCCTAGCAACCATTCCTTCTCACCGTTAGTATTTCAATTTATTTCACCATCATAACTTCATCTCACGCTTCGACAACAAATTATAATTGTGTTACACTTGCTAGAAATTCAGTTTAGGAAGCCTTGATCAACTCCACAGCACCACAAGTCTCTGTGGGATCGACCTGTACTTGCCACGTCTCCGATAAACGCTGTGCACTTGCAGTTATAACATGTAGGCATCAATATAAACACCTTTAAAGGCCTACCAGCCCCTTTCCCAGGTCATGTGTTGATTGGTGGATTTAGCGTGCCAGCTAAACATGCGACATTGTACACCAAGATTTGGGAAAGCTATGGTCACATTGCCACGACTAAGAAGATCACTAGTCGACATGCGTTGGTCAAGCGTGTGGAGGAAGCCTTGTCTTCGATTGATGAGATGTGCAACGTGACTGGTCATACAATTTCTGAGGATGTAATCTCGAGCTGGAAGTTCCATCGTGACATGTGCGTGGGCTTCGAATTCAACGTTCCTTGGTTCGTATGACCAGTCACGTTGATTCTGGAAGAGTAGTTGGGTTACTACGACTTGTTATCAGAAAAGTGAGAGAGCTAACAAGGTGAGCTAGCAAGTAAGTATTTCTGAGTGTTGTATCTCCCGTATGAACTTGTTGTTCAATGGAAATAGGTAAGACCTATTTATACAAGTCGGAGTAAAAACGTACCATGGTCTCATTAAGGAGTGGGGTAGGAAATGGGAGGAGGTGGTAACCGTATGCATGGAATTGATGTTCCATAAAGTGGTTAACGCATGAAACCGGGTTTTCATGAAACTGCTAACGTTATGGAATTGATGTCCCATAAAGTTGTTAACGCATGTGCTTTATGTCCCATGAACGTTTCACACATAACTTCCCGTATTTACTAACCGCCTCACCCTTATGACACTTCCTTATGACGGGCGTAGTGTACGCCGCACGTCGTAAACCGCCAAACCAATACCCAAAGAGGATCCCCCGGTTGTGTTGATGTCTCGAATGTTTTGGAAAACATGTAGCATGTTGTTGTGGCTTGGCAAGTCAAGCTCGGAAACTTTCCACTGGTGACCTTCGACGGTCGAGATTTTGCATCTTGAGAGGAGGGGCAACCGTTGATCGTTGCACGCCTTCGTTTTGGTAGCCACGTAGTGAGGGCCAACGTGGTGGCGCGGCTAGGCATGCCGTTGGCATGGCAAGGTTTGGCGTGGCCAAACTTAAGTTTTCGGGCCAAAGGTTACCATGTGTCGTCTAGTAACCTTGGATGGCTAGGATTTGCTCCTGGGATTGAAGGGCAACCGTTGATTGTTGCACTCCTTCGTTTTGGTAGCTGCGTAGTGAGGGCCAACGTGGTGGCGCGGCTAGGTTGGCTTGCCGTTGGCATGGCAAGGTTTGGCGTGGCCAAACTTAAGTTTTCAGGCCAAAGGTTACCATGTGTCGTATGGTAACCTTGGATGGCTAGGATTTTCTCCTGGGATTGAAGGGCAACCGTTGATTGTTGCACGCCTTCGTTTTGGTGGCCGCGTAGGGAAGGTAAACAGGGTGGCGCGGCTAGGGTATGGTTAGGCTTGGCATGTGGGGCCAAGGGTTCGCCTTGGGCGTGGCTAGCTTTGGCTAGGTGCGATTTTGGCTTGGCATGTGGGGCCAAGGGTTTGCCATGGGCGTATGGCGTGGCTAGGGCCAAGGCAAGGGCGTCTGGCTTGGCATGATGTGACTAACATGGCTAGGGCCAAGGCAAAGTGCGTTTGGCATGGCGCGGCTAGCTTGGCTAGGTTTGGTTTGGCCTGACATGTAGGGCCAAGGGTTTGCCATAGGCACATTGCGTGGCTAGCTTGGGCTAGGTGCGGTTTTGGCTTGGCATGTGGGGCCAAGGGTTTGCCATAGGCGCATGGCCTGGCTAACTTGGGCTATGTGTGGTTTTGGTTTGGCATGTGGGGCCAAAGGTTTGCCATGGGCGTATGGCGTGGATAGGGCCAAGGCAAGGGCATTTGGCTTGGCATGATGTGACTAGCATGGCTAGGGCCAAGGCAAAGTGCGTTTGGCATGGCGCGGCTAGCTTGGCTAGGTTTGGTTTGGCTTGGCATGTGGGGCCAAGGGTTTGCCATAGGCGCATGGCGTGACTAGCTTGGGCTAGGTGCGTGACCAAGCTAGGGTTTTGGGGCAAAGGTCGTTTGGTAACCTTAGACGGCCAGGATTTGCTCCTGGGATTGAAGGGCAACCGTTGATTGTTGCACGCCTTCGTTTTGATAGCCGCGTAGTGAAGGCCAGTATGGTGGCGCGACATGGGGCCATGGCGAGGTGCGTTTGGCATGGCGCAAAGAGGGGTGTGGTCGGGCATGATTTGTCATTGGCACGGAGGTGCGGCTAGCATGGCCGGCATGCTTTGGCGCTTGATCGGTGTGGTGGCATGATTTTCCATTGGCACAGAGGTGCGGATGGCATGGTTGGCATGCTTTGGCACGGTCGGTGTGGCTGGCATGATTTGCCATTGGCACAGAGGTGCGGCTAGCATGGTTGGAATGCTTTGGCGCGGTCGGTGTGGCTGGCATGATTTGCCATTGGCACAGTGGTGCGGCTAGCTTGGTTGGCATGCTTTGGCGCGGTCGATGTGGTCGGCATGATTTGCCATTGGCACAGGTGCGGCTGCATGGTTAGCATGCTTTGGCACCTGTCGGTGTGGTGGCATGATATTCCATTGGCACGAGAGTGAGGCTAGCATGGTTGGCATGCTTTGGCGCTGTCGGTGTGGCTGGCATGATTTGCCATTGGCACAGAGGTGCGGCTAGCATGGTTGGCATGCTTAGGCGCGGTCGGTGTGGCTGGCATGATTTGCCATTGGCACACGTGGGAATTAGGGTTTGGCTTGTCGTAACCCTAATTTGAAAAAGATACCCCAGTAATTATTTAGGGACACATTAAAGGTTTCAGTAATTGTGCCTAGTAAATGCTTGTTACTTTAAATGTTGTGACATCACTGTTTGCTAGGGTTTAGTATTTTACGATTTTAACCCTAAGCTAAAAACCACCATCAACAGCAGGATGTCAGCTTGGTTTGGCCACGCGTCATCTTGGTTGGGCTAGGGAACACGGAGGTGCTGGCTTAGCGAGTTGTTGGCGTGGCTAGGAATGGGAGATGTTGGCATTGCGCGGCTTGGAATGGAGTCGCTAACATCGATTGGCTTGGTGAGGCGTGACTCGGCTTGGTGCGGCTCGGGCAACTTGGCTTGGTGCGGCTCGGGCGCGGCTTGGCTCTGTGCGGCTTGGCCCGATGCGGCTTGGCTCGGTGCGGCTCGGACACGGCTTGGCTCGGTGCGGCTTGGCTCGTCTTAGCTTGGTGCGGATCGGGCGTGGCTTGGAATGGAGTCGTCAGCATTGGTCGGCTTGGATTGGAGCCGCCAACATTGGTCGGCTTGGAATGGAGTCGCTTGCGTTGCGCGGCTTAGAGTGGAGCTAGCTTGAGTTCCTTGGAAGGATGACGACCGGCTTCAGTTCCGTGGAATGATGTCAACTTTGTCTAAATTAGGGTTTGGCGTGCCGAAACCCTAATTAGCGCCCTTTACTAGAATCGTCGTAGAATTCTCATACGAACTCGTATTTTGATGGTCCGCCCCTCCATTTCTATCGGAAAAGAATTTCCTATCTCTGTACGCGGGAATATTTAGATTTTGAGCTCGTTTAGGAGGTGAAAACAGCCCGACAGTAAAATTAAGGAGGGATGTTGCGGGCCCGAGGTGGCATAGTCGCGCTCAGTCATCTATTCATGGTGCAAGAAGGAATCTTCATTCTGTTCAAACTCCAGAAACTCCGTCTGTATGAAAAGAGGTATCGACCCTCTTATGTTGCTCGTCTGGATCTGTGCTTTCGTCTGCAGTGTCTCTCCATTGGATTCCAAAATTTACCAAAACTCCACTGCATTCTTGGGATGGATGGATGAAATATATGCTCGTTAATGATCATGTCAGGGCTAATCTTGGAGATTGTGGTTGCGTTGTCAGTTCATCCTTGATTTTAGGTTGTTCAGTGTCTGAACCTTCTAATCGCGATGATGATATGCCGTGGATGATTGCATGGTAGAAATCTTCCGAAGCCACAGGATGAAATAGATGAGTTGGGAGACATTCCGTTTCCGACGTACTGCTATCAAGTCTTCAAGGACTTTGCCCTAGGGGACACCCTTCGAACCAGCTTCTGAATCTTGGACTATCGTATGGAATGGGATGCGGTGAGCAATCCCCAGTTATATTTCTGTTAGATCCGATGGCATGGCCGAATATGTGAATGTATCTTTGTGGCGTGCTTTTGGAGTCTTCGATGCACATGTACGGCTTCATATTGAGAAATTCTCGCGGCTCGTAAAACTTCGGCAGTGATGATGTTGAAATCAGAAATAACTAGGTTGAGGGGAGTGAAAGCATCCCGTCCTGGTCGTCTCCTTGTGTAGCCTACTTTCATTGCATCGCCTTGAATCCATGTCCACGGTGTTTGATACAAGCTTATTGTACTCTTCTGGATGTGTTGCTGGGATGCACATGGACGAAATATTCTGGATAGCGAAGAGGTAGGAATGAGAGAGTTATGTTGTTTATCATGGCTTCCTCTGTTTCTTCAAGAAAATGTTTCATCCGCGTCTCTGGATTTATCTCATGAGTCTTTGATGGTCGTCGGGATGGACTGCGATGAGCAGTCCCCGGTCGCATTTTTCTTTAGTTTCTGAAGTTGTTTTCCTCTGAGCAGGCTTGGGATCCTCCGTGGCCTCGTAAAGCATTTAAGGTGTCTTCTAGACAGAGAGGTGATGATATTCTTACACTACACCCTTGAAGAGTAGATGACCTTGTTGTGGCTATGACCTTTTGGTTGACTGTGTCTTCTGAGCTTTGACGTCGAAGGGATTCCGTGTAGATCTTTGTAGTGATTGCTGCTGCGGTGAAGCTCTGGCTGGTATCAACAAATGAGCGGCAAAATTTCTTAGTAGCAGATGTAATCAGAAGAGACTACATTGTCGTGGGAACAATGTAGGTTGGCTAGAATTGTATGGGCATCCATGGAAGTAAAGGATTGGCTGGATGCGTAAGCGAGCAAAATTTCCATGGTCACGAGTTTTGGCGGGATGGATCAAAAGGTGGCCATGACTACGAAGATTGGCTAGCTGGATTTTGATCCTTGACATAGGGAGTGTAGTGCCACGACCCTTTGCAGGAAGGAGTGGTGTTGAAGCGGCTTCGGCTCTTGGAGAGGACGTTGAAACTCAAGGAGCCAAGCGTTGAAGCTTCGACTTCGGATCCTGGAGCAGCTTATAGAGAGAACGCTGAAGCGGAGTGGCTGCTGGAGCGAACGCTGAAGCAGAGCGGCTGCTGGAGCGAACGTTGAAGCCGAGCGGCTGTTGAAGCGAACGTTGAAGCGGAGCCGCTGCTAGAGAACGTTGAAGCGGAGCCACTTCTGGAGAGAACGTTGAAACGGTGCCTTGCAACTCTCAGAGCCTTAACGGTTACCATGTTGAAGTCGGAGATCGCGTCACTCAGCGTTCTGTCAAACTCGACATCCCTCAGAGGTTAGGAGTCCCCAGTTCCATCTATCGATCGTGCTTTCCAGGAGAGGTTGGGGTTTGGGAACGACTTCCCTGGCTGGAAACACCTGTTTTCCTGATGCAGTGCGGTTGAGGGATGCAAATATGTCTTGACGCTACGCCTTGGAGAAATATAAAATCTCACATAACTGTTTCATCATAGACTACACGACTTTGTGGGCGAAGTCCCCAGAAATCGTGCAGCTCCTGACGGGAAGAGGGTCTCTGTGAACTTAGGAGGGTTGCTGATTTCCTTTGCTTTCGATTTTGGAGAAGTCGTTCCTGATCTTTACGTGTGATGAAATTAGATTGCTGATTCCCTTCTACTGGGCATTCAAGAGCAACGCGAGCCTCTTCATCTATAAACGCACGTCCTGCTGAAGTGCCTGCGCCGGATGTTAAAAGTATTCTTTGTCATCTCCCTCTTGGGTTGATGTGACTTTTATGGTGGCCGCTACGTCAGTGTCTTGAGGAAATAAGTATTTGTTCATGAGTTATAAACACGTCTGTCTGAGCCTTACGAGAACCTTTTGTCTTTTCATCAAATCAACAGTGGTAAAAGGAGGTCGGCTTCTTCCAGATCTTCCAAAGATCTTTCCCGATGGTGGAGTAGCAAATGTCTCCCGGTGACGGTTGGAGCTGTCATACTTGAAGAAACGTTGTGGTGGCGGAAGCGGCTCTGGTTCTGGTGATCGTAGGTGTATCGTGCAGAGATGGCACGGGTTTGATCACGGAGTGTTGGAGCCATGGCGCTGTTTCGAAGGGTGAGGATGGCGCTGCTTTGGATGGTTGTGGAGCGGAGAAGATGTCGCTGGAAGGGTGCAAGATGTTAGCGCTGGAAGGATGCAAGATATTAGCGCTGGAAAGGATGCAAGCTGCTAGCACCGGAAATATGCAAGCTATTAGCGCTGGATCGGCTTGGAATGGGTGTGTTGATGGTGGATTTTCATTTAAGGTTAAAATTTTAAAAAAACCAGAAAATCATGCGCTGACATCTTGTAAAAGATAAAGCCATTAATAAGTGTTGGATACTCCTTCACTTTACTAATTCACCTAGAATGGAGCATGTGGCAACAATCTCATTCTCAGGAATACATGAAATTCATCCAGGTTGGAGTATGTAGCAACAATCCCATATACCCCGTGAATTTATAGCATTATTAATTAATGCGTGAGCAGCCTTGTATTTCACATACTCATTATCGGTGCGGCATGACGATCGAGTGTTGCTCTCAGAGAGCAACACGAACCTCCAAGCATTATAATGAAAGCATGTACGAAATACCCGTACATGTGTTGCAACTCGGGTGTGTTATACTAGCCCGATTGAGAACTCTCGGTGTGTTATACTAGCCCGATTGAGCATCCGGACTGTCCGTATCGATCCGGATATGATCTCGTTCATCCAACCTCACCAACGTGATTGGATGGCCCAGGATCAATTCCATAACCCCCAAGCGGTATGGAATATTCATCGTCCAACGCGGACCCCGCATGGTCGGCCTCCCAAAATATTGGCATAGCTTGCCAAAACGTCCAAACCAGAGCATATGGACGGAAAACCCTAAATTAGGGTTTGCGGCATATTACATGTGTCGCAAAACAATCTTAACCATCCATCTTCGCAGGTATAAATGGAGGGTGTAGATGTAGATTCAAAGGGCCCAGAGCATGTCAACACAATCACCGTGGGCCCGCCTATATACTTGACCAATCGGTCGGGACCAACCATGGTTGGTCGTCCCAATTCGTGCGCTCAAATGGAGCATGGTTACACGGCCGTGAAAGCCAAAATTAGGGTTTCGAGCAACACGAGCGTCCATCTTCTCCGACACGAATGGAGGGTCCCGGATTAGATTAAGCAGGTCCGATCATACCAGCATGACCACCGTGGGCTCGTCTATGCCCTCACCTGATCGGCCAAGGCATATCATGCCTGGCCATCCCAAAACGCGCGTCCAAACTTGCGTGGTTACACTTCCCAAATTGCAAACTGATCTCGACCACTCAACTTCACCGGACGATTTGAGTGGCTTAGATCACGTTTTCATGGGATAGTCAGGTATAGGGGTGAACATCAGCTTACCACCTAAATGCCAGACTGATCGACCAAGACCGACCAAGATTGGTCGTCTTGGAACGCGCGTCCAAACTAGGCATGTCACGCGGTTTCCAATTCCTTTGCGGCAATGGATTTCTGCCGCAAACCGATCTCAACCACCCCTCTTTGTCGGTCAAATCGAGTGGCCTAGATCGCGCCTTTATGGGACAGAAAGGTACCGACGTGTACACCGGCATGTTGTTTACACGCATGGCCGGTCGGTCCTTTCCAAAACCCTTCCCATGCTTGGTTTCGACCAAGCTGAAGAGTGTACACCGGCATGTTCTTCAAAACCCTGATTCCATCAACGGTCTCAGATGAGTGTCTCAAAGATCATCTCATCCATCCAGCTTCACCGGCTTGGTTATACAACCCTGGTCAGGAGTTAATTGGTCAATGAGGCGTCATGGTGATCACCACCCGTCGCTTTACCACACCATGATAAAAATACACACGATACTTCACAAGTATCAGTTTCCTGAATAACGTAGTTATTCAATTTAACATCACATGCTACCTTTTGTGGGTCCCACGATCCACACATTCCGTTATCAATCATGTCACAAACTGGGGATACATACTGGGGTATTGGTCTGGCGGTTTACAGCGTGCAGCGTGCAACGCGCCATCACAAGAACGTGTCAGGAAGTCATGGACGGTTAGAAATGACAGGAGAAGTGGGCAAGACTGGTCGTGTAACACCAACACACACCTCCACTACTCCATCACTCCACTTCCTCCACTTCCCACGAGAGACGTGAATAAGGCTCAAATGACTTGTATAAATAGGTTCTCCTCCCTATTTTCAACACAAGGAGAAAAACAACACAAGTCCGTGACGAGACAAAACCAAGTGTTAATACAAAACGTATTCAAACACCCAGAGCCTGCTTGTATCAATCGTAAGCCTGCTCACCTTTCTGTTACAAGTCATAAGCAAGCCAACACCTTCACAATCTCAACACCTTCTTCGCTTCCTCCCTAAGATCAACCCCTCTGCCTCCTTCACTTTGTGACCGAAACAAGTCTGGAACGGCAATTTCTTGGTTTAGGCCGGACTTGCACAGATTGATTTCCGAATCTACAAGCACTCACCGCACAGTGCATTTGTTTAGGTTTTAGATTCATTCCTCATCCACACACCCCAAATTACCAAATCCGGCAGGAATAGTTTTCACCCATAAACAATTGGCGACCACAGTGGGAGGTTAATCTCTCGGATGTAAAGTCAATTTCTTCAAATTCGATTCAATTTCATCAATTTCAAAAACGGTAGATCTTAGAATCAATTCAATCAACAGTTCATTTCAAAATGGTGGAACTCGGGTCTGGATCAACAATCAATTCTGATGGAGCTAGTACGGATAACACTCCCGGTGTCGATGTACCTGTCAGTAGAGCTACCGCAGTCAATACATCTCGAGGAACCGTTACTTCTATCACCAACACTAGTGGAGCAGGAGACATTCCAGTGGGTGTAACGCCTCCCATCACTAGAGCCAGAGCAGCCGCAAATCCCGTCATCTCTTCAAGTGTAACGCCTCCAGTGGTCACCAGAACAACAACTTTCAATCCTTCATCAGGACGAGGAGCCGGAGGCACAAGAGGAGGACCACCGTCTATCACCATTGCAGACTTGATGGAGAAGCAGGAAGTTCTTGCTAAGACTCAAACGGATATGGCTGCAACTCAGATAGAGGTACTCACTTTCCTTAAAACTTTAACCGAACGATTGCCACAAGATTCACGGCAACCCTTGGAGTCGTCAAGAGATGCATTCAATACACCCGGAGCAGGTGCTTCCACTCGGACCCACATGAATGAAGAAACTCATGTTGCCCCTGAACGCCCAAGGGAGAGGGACCAGCCTTCCAACTTCATCACACGCGAGGATCTGGAACGAATTCTCCAAAATCGAGGAAAAGGGGACCGAACGGATGTACACCAACATCAGCCACCGTACCCTCAAGATGTACAACGAATTCCTCTTCCAAGAGGTTACGCCTCTCCCCAGTTCTCCCTCTACGACGGTACTGGTAATGCTCGTGAACACGTCTCTCGATTCTTGAATCCTTGGGGAACATGAATACAATCATGTTCTGCGCCTAAAAGAATTCTCGAAGTCACTTACGGGGAGGGCGTACACCTGGTACAATAACATCGCGCCTAACAGCATATCCAATTGGAGCGAAATGGTCAGTACCTTCTACAGAAAGTATTTCTTCGTGTCTGAACAGATCACCTTTTCAGATCTGGGAAGAATTCTTCAGCGGAACAACGAGCATCCCAACGACTTCGTTAAAAGATTCAGAACCCAAGCGCTAGATTGTCACGACCCGAACGTTCACCGAACGACAATTGGTAGAGTTGTGCATCAATGGGATAATACCCATATACCGTGCTCTATTAGAGAATCTGGGATTTCAAACGTTCTCTGAACTACATGAAGCTTCCAAACATTCAACAACAACTGCACCAGCACTGCTAGAAAGAACCAGGATTGTTCGAAGCGAAGATTCACGTGAAAGTCGAGGAAGCATGCGTCTCACGAACAAGCAATACAACACTGGACCTTCTGTGAGTGTAGTGGGCGGAGGAGAAAAAAGGAAAGCTTCAGCGACGGAACAACAAACCAAGCGGGCATCCCCGGCACACAAGACTTCGTCTCGGAAAGGAGCGGACAAAACTCCTGCACAAGACACCGAAGATACAGGTTTTATTTTCCCCATGAATGAAGTGATAGAACTCTTGGAAGCGTGGATCCAAGACGATGTCGTCAAGCTGCCTCCTATCAGACGTCCTCCAACTGAGAAAGACATGGCAGATCCCAAATACTGTTGCTACCACAGATTCGTACATCATCCAACCAAAGATTGTAACAGGTTGAAACAAATATTCAGGGAAAAGATAGAGACAGGGGAACCCCATCTTGGAAACGAAGGTGTTCGTAGAGACCCTCTCCCTATTAGGAACTGCATGATTTCTGGGGATTCCGTTCGCAAGACTGTACAATCTATGATGGAGCACTTGTGTGAAATCTTGTACTTCTCCAAAGGGCAGCGTCAAGACATATTTACGGCCCTCAACCATGTTGTGTCAGGCAGGCGTTTGTATCCAGAAGCAGTCTAGGAACCCCAGTCTTTCCTGAAGGACGTGAGCAAAGGAGACTGGGGACTCCTAACTGTCACTCATTTGAGATACATTGAGTTCGATAGTGCGTTGATTGATACGGCTTCCGAATTTAACATCATTACTGTCAAGACCTTGAGAGCAGCAAAGATTTCAAAGCAGGAAGCTACTCGTCACCCAACTGTGGTTAAAGATTCAGAAGGAGAACTCAGAGATGCGTATGGATACGTCGATCTTGAAGTCAAATTGGGTGATGCCTCGACGCAAGCAAAGTTCTACATAGTCAAAGATCATCCCAACTACGACATGATCCTAGGACGCTCTTGGATGCATGACAACAAAGCAATACTAGAAGTCTGTCCTCTACCGGTTTCGATACCTGAAAGAATCTCCAACACGCCTTCTGGACCTGATGGTTGTATGGTGCCGCACCAGCAACTTGCCAATGTGACACAACTTCCCTGGAGAGAGCTCACAAAGATACATTGAAAGGTTCCGATCTCAAGTAAGTCTCATCATGCAACCCTCTTCACAACTTACCGCCCTCCATTCTGACAAGTCCTGGGGACTGGCTCCAACCAACAAACCAACCTTGGCTAAGAGATGCGAATGGGAGGCCGGCCCCTTCAAACAATTTATCAGGAGTCTAGAAGTTGTCTTGATCAAAGACGACAAAACCAAGACCCCGATGTCAACACGCCCAAACCCGTTTGGAATTGGGGACTTAGTGACGAAGACAACCGCATTCAAGGTCGGAAGCATTACAGTGAGGATGGCTACCTCACGCGATTCAACCACCGAGAAGGAGGATGAACCATACCTGGTAGCAGATGTCATCCTGGGCGGCTACTGCAAACTCATCAACGCTGACAAGCTAAAAGGCGTAACAATTCACTCACGATGGCTCAAACCCTACCGTACTTAAGACATTGTGCTATCACTTTCCAGCATCCTACACTCTTTAAGACGTTGTGCTACTTCTTCCGGTGTATTTCCCTTTACAATTTCACATCATATTTGTAATTCCTCTAGATAATGATTGCAATACTTGCATTCATAATTAGGGTTTCGATTTTCGATTTTCAAATTAATTGAAGTGTTACTTCCACCTGAAAACCTCTTTATTCCTAAAGACACAAAGCCCATCCTAAATCAACCCACTAGAGCAGGTCAGGAAAGAAACCCTAGACAAAAAACATCCTGAAAAGAGTTGAGGGAAAAGACATGCGCGGGAAGGGAAGAAGCTTTGAGCCACTCACCCCAAAGGGCCAGAAAATCTTGCATCAGAACACAGTCCGTAGGCATTCCATTATGGCATTATTTCTTTTATCACAAAGAATTACGTGTGAAGGCGCACCCTTGCGCCTGAGAAGGTTCAATTGCAGTCTTGACAAAGGGTTATAAAAAAAAAAAAAAAAAACCTTTATTCAAACAATCGAATAGAAGAAAACCTTGAACTCGGCTGCCACTGAGTACAAGGAAGATGTTCAAATATAAGGAATATACTTGGAAAGCGGAAAAAGAAGAAAAGAGGTTTTAGTCGCCAAGAGGGTCGACATCGCCTGCACCACCGTTAGGTTCTGCTTCAGCGCCATCACCTGTTGATGCTCCTCCCTTCAAGATCTACCTCAACTTCTGCATCATACATCTCCACAAAGAACGCACTCCATCCTAACATTCTCAATGGAGCATCAAAGGACACAGCAACATTAGGAGTCGTGTCGATTGCTTTCAAATGTTCAGGTTCGTCTGTATCGGAATCAATAATTATCACGTCGTCCTGGATCGGGTAATCACACTTATCTTCATTCAGAGGTCGTTCATGCTCAACCCTCCGCCTCTTCAACCAAACCCTAAATTCTGCATATCTCTCTGCCCTTGCGCTTACTAGCGCTTGCAACGCTTCTTCGCGCCTCCATCGCTCCTCCATGTCAATCACAGCTAAAAGCGCACAGATGCGTCCCCTGGCAATACGCAGGTGCAAAATAGACATCCCCTGTATAGCACGGCTGACTTCACGAGGAAGATCGATCTTAGCCATTACTTCTTCGTGCGCATGGGTTTCGGGCTTGTCAACTTCGAAGCTTCTTTCTGGAGAAGCGATAGAATGATCGTCCACCGCTTCCATGATAAACTGCAAAGGAGGAGAGGTTATGAGCACACAAAAAAAAAATCAATCAATCAATCGATCAGGAGATCAGGAGATCAGATAAGTGCGGAGCAATACCTGAGATATAGAATAAACGACTGCGTGAGATGATTCTTTATAACCTCACAAGTCGACAGAATCCCAGGAGAAAAGAAGTCTTTACTTACCACCTATAAAGGCTACCAATTCGGGATAGCAATCAGCGATGCTTATCAGATATATCTGAGGAAAGCTGTGTGTGATGAAAGGGAATACACCTGACCCAAAGAGGGACCAAGCTTGGATATACACAAGGGGAACCAAAGCGACTCACCAGGTCAAGTCATGCTTCCTTCACAACCTTGATCGGGACCAACCTAGTTCGAGTGGCAACGCCCGACGATGTCGGCCTATCCTAGTAAATATATATTCACCTTAGCTTGGTCATTTCAATGTACAAATTTGTCACCATCTCATGCCTACCCCATAATAGTGTAACCATTATGTGCTAGGCAGGGGACTTAATGTTGATAGTGGATTTTCATTTAAGGTTAAAATTGTAAAAAAAACAGAAAATCATGCGCTGACATCTTGTAAAAGATAAAGCCATTAATAAGTGTTGGATACTCATTCACTTTACTAATTCACCTAGAATGGAGCATGTGGCAACAATCCCATTCTGTGAATACATGAAATTCATCCAGGTTGGAGCATGTAGCAACAATCCCATATACCCTGTGAATTTATAGCATTATTAATTAATGTGTGAGCAGCCTTGTATTTCCTGTACTCATTATCAGTGCGGCATGACGACTGAGTGTTGCTTTCAGCAGAGCAACACGAACCTCCAAGCATTATAATGAAAGCATGTACGAAATACCCGTACAGGTTGCAACTCTCGGTGTGTTATACTAGCCCAATTGAGAACTCTCGGTGTGTTATAGACTAGCCCGATTGAGCATCCGGACTGTCCGTATCGATCCCGATATGATCTCGTTCATCCAACCTCACCAAATGTGATTGGATGGCCCAGATCAATTCCATAACCCCCAAGCGTGTATGGAATATTCACCGTCGAACCAACGCGGACCCCGCATGGTCGGCCTCCCAAAATATTGGCATAGCTTGCCAAAATGTCCAAACCAGAGCATATGGACGGAAAACCCTAAATTAGGGTTTGCGGCATATTACATGTCTCGCAAAATAGTCTTAACCATCCATCTTCGCAGGTATAGATGGAGGGTGTAGATGTAGATTCAAAGGGCCCAGAGCATGTCAACACAATCACCGTGGGCCCGCCTACATACTTGACCAATCGGTCGGACCAACCATAGTTGGTCGTCCCACCCGTGCGCCCAAATGGAGCATGATTACACTACCGTGAAAGCCAAAATTAGGGTTTCGAGCATCACGAGCGTCCATCTTCTCCTAGCACGAATGGAGGGTCCCAGATTAGATTAAGCAGGTCCGGTCATACCAACATGACCACCATGGGCCCGTCTATCCCCTCACCTGATCGGCAGAGGCATATCATGCTTGGCCATCCCAAAACGCGCGTCCAAACTTGCGTGGTTACACTTCCCAAATTGCAAATTAATCTCGACCACTCAACTTCACCGGACGATTTGAGTGGCTTAGATCACGTTTTCATGGGATAGTCAGGTATAGGCGTGAACACCAGCTTACCACCTACACGCCAGACTGATCGACCAAGACCGACCAAGATTGGTCGTCTTGGAACGCGCGTCCAAACTAGGCATGTCACGCGGTTTCCAATTCCTTTGCGGCAATGGATTTCTGCCGCAAACCGATCTCAACCACCCCTCTTTGCCGGTCAAATCGAGTGGCCTAGATCGCGCCTTTATGGGACAGAGAGGTACGGACGTGTACACCGGCATGTTTGTTTACACGCATGCCCTGGTCGGTCCTTTCCAAAACCCTTCCCATGCTTGGTTTCGACCAAGCTGAAGAGTGATGCTTGCGCACCTCTTCAAAACCCTGATTCCATCAACGGTCACAAATGAGTGTCTCAAAGATCATCTCGTCCGTCCAGCTTCACCGGCTTGGTTATACAAACCTGGTCAGGAGTTAATTGGTCAATGAGGCGTCATGGTGATCACCACCCGTCGCTTTACCACACCATGATAAAAATACACACGATACTTCACAAGTATCAGTTTCCTGAATAACGCAGTTATTCAATTTAGCATCACATGCTACCTTTTGTGGGTCCCACGATCCACACATTCCAGACATCAATCATGTCACAAACTGGGGATACATACTGGGGTATTGGTCCGGCGGTTTACAACGTGCGGCTGCAGGCAACGCGCCATCACAAGAACGTGTCAGAAGTCATGGACGGTTAGAAATGACAGAGAAGTGGGCAAGACCGGGTCGTGTAACACCAACACACACCTCCACTACTCCATCACTCCACTTCCTCCTCTTCCCACGAGAGATGTGAATAAGGCTCAAATGACTTGTATAAATAGGTTCTCCTCCCTATTTTCAACACAAGGAGAAAAACAACACAAGTCCAGACGAGACAGAAACCAAGTGTTAATATAAAATGTATTCAAACAACCGCAGCCTACTTGCATCAATCGTAAGCCTGCTCACCTTTCTCATTACAAGTCATAAGCAAGCCAACACCTTCACAATCTCAACACATTCTTCGCTTCCTCCCTAAGATCAACCCCGTCTCCTTCACTTGTTGACCGAAACAAGTCCTGAACGGCCATTTCTTGGTTTAGGCCGGACTTGCACAGATTGATTTCCGAATCTACAAGCACTCACCGCGCAGTGCATTTGTTTAGGGTTTAGATTCATTCCTTATCCACACACCCCAAATTACCAAATCCGGCAGGAATAGTTTTCACCCATAAACAGGGTGCTGGCTTGGCGTGGGCGCTGGCTTGGCATGGGCACTGACTGTTGGCCTGGCACGGCGCTGGCTTGGCAAGGCGTGTACTATTTGGCACCGTGAGGCTTTGTTCTTGCGGGCCCAATTGTCTTTTCCATACTAGCTCAAATAGGAGATCCTTTCCTTGTTCAAATTCCAAAAGTGTTATGCCTATAAAAGGGGTTGGCTTTCCCTTTTTTTTTTGAAAGGCAAACAAAGCACCTGGTTTATGGTTTGATTTGAATTGATAGATAATTTTTATCTATGAGGGTTTTGGATTATTCTTTTGGAATGAATTGTTTTAGAATAATGTTGTTTTGGTTATGACTATAAGTATCATTAGTACCCCAGGAAAGCCATGGAATTGTGAATGTTGTGCGACAGTAGAAAGCACGAAATGAAACATGGGAACAATATGGCTATCGGTTTTATCATCTCTGTGAAGACTTGAAGTAGTAAATCATGTATTTTGTCTAGGCAAGGCTTACTCGGTTTTTCGGATCTCCTGACGGAAAAAAAAATGAATCTTCCGGGTGTAAGTCTGAGTTTTGTGGGAAGCACCATCGTGATTGTGGAAAGTCCCCAGTCGTCCCTGAGTCATTTGATAACCGAGTCGTCGATCTCTGGTTGGATCATTTTCTTCTAACCTCTGGGAAGTCCCCAGTCATCCCTTGTCGTGTCGTGACTGGTAACTGGGCCGCCTGGTAACTGAGTCATTGATCCCTGGGCGGCTCGTTTGTCGCTATCGTCCCGAGACCTGAGTCGAAGGATGAGATCGAAATTTTGAAAATTGGCAGTGTAACCGAAAGATCAATCTCCCTATGTGGTCGCCAATTGTTTGAGGGTGAAAACGGTTTCTGCTGATTTCGGTAATTTCGCGTGAGTGGGTGAGAAACTGAGTCTAAACCCTAAACAATGTACTACAAGGGAGTACTTAGATTCGAGAGATCAATCTGTACAAATCCGACCTAAACCAAGAAACGGTTGTTCCAGATTTGCTTCGGTCACAAAGTGAAGGAGAAAGGTTGGTTTTAGGGAGGGAAGCGAAGAAATTGTTGAGACCAGAATAGTTGATTCTGGAAGAGTATTTGTTTGAATTGTATCAGAAAGTGAAAGCTAACATATGGGAAAGCTAGCAAGTGGTTTCTGAGTGTTGTATGCTCCTGACCCAAAACTTGTGTTTGGTGAAAATAGGTAAGACATATTTATACAAGTCGTAACAAAACGTACTCTGGTCTCGTAAGAAATGGAAACGGCTGAGTAAAGTGGAAGGAGGTGGTAACGGGTAACGCCTGGAATTGATGTTCCATAATGAAAGTAGCGTTTCACTATTATTCCTTGTATTAACTAACCGACTCATTCTTATGACACTTTCATGTAACGGGCGTAGTGTACGCCGCATGCTGTAAACCGCCAAACCAATACCCTTAATGAGCATCCCCCAGTTTGTGACATGTGTTGATGTCTCAAGCGTTTTCGTTGGAAAACGTGTAGTATGTTGCTACGTGTGGCGTGGCCAAAGGATTTGGCGTTTGTAGCCGGGTTGGTGTCGTGACCAAGGATAGGCGTCGTAGCCAGGTTGGTGTCATGACCAGAGAGTTAGCATCGCAGCCAAGATATTGCTACGAGTCGTTCGGTGGAAGGTTTGTACGGATGAGATTTGCATCTCAGGAGGAAAGGCAGTCGTAGAATGTCGCAACTCTTCGTTTGGAAACCAGCGACATGGCTGCAGTGTATGCATGTTCTTGGCACGGCCAAATTAGGGTTTTGGCGTCGCAGACAAGAGTTGGAGCCGTGGCCAAGAGGTAGCCACAAATCGTTTGGTGGCGAGTTTGTATGGTTGAGATTCGTGTCTCGGGAGGAGGGGCAGCCGTTGATTGCTGTAACCCTTCGTTTTGGCAGTCAGCGTCGAGCATAGCTTTGGCATGTGTTAGGCGCTGCCAAAATTAGGGTTTAGTGCAAACCGTGATGTTTGGCTTTGGGCCGCAAGTTTCCATGTGTTAGGTGGAGAACTTGGACGGTCGAGATCTGCATCTCAAAGAGAAGGGTAGCCGTTTATTATTGCAACCCTTCGTTTTGGCAGCCAGCGTCGAGCATGGCTTTGGCGTGTGTTAGGCGCGGCCAAAATTAGGGTGTAGTGCAAACCGTGATATTTGGATTTGGATCGCAAGTTGACATGCGTTAGGTAGCGAACTCGGACGGTCGAGGTCTGCATCTCAAAGAGAAGGGTAGCCGTTGATTATTGCAACCCTTTGTTTTGGCAGCCAGCGTCGAGCATGGCTTTGGTATGTGTTAGGCGCGGCCAAAATTAGGGTTTTGTGCAAACCGTGATGTTTGGATTTGGGCCGCAAGTTGCCATGCGTTAGGTGGCGAACTTGGACGGTCGAGATCTGCATCTCAAAGAGAAGGTAGCCGTTTATTATTGCAACCCTTCGTTTTGGCAGCCAGCATCGAGCATGGCTTTGGCGTGTGTTAGGCGCGGCCAAAATTATGGTTTAGTGCAAACTGTGATGTTTGGCTTTGGGCTGCAAGTTTCCATGCGTTAGGTGGCGAACTTGGACGGTCGAGATCTGCATCTCAAAGGGAAGGGTAGCCGCGGATTATTGCAACCCTTCGTTTTGGCAGCCAGCGGTATGGCTTGACTTGCCATTGGCACGGTGGTGCGGCTGGCATGGTTGGCATGTCTTGGCGCGGAGACGTGGCTGGCATGGTTTACCATTGGCACGGTGGTGCGGATGGCATGGTTGGCATGCCTTGGCGCGGAGACGTTGCTGGCATGGTTTGCCATTTTCACGGTGGTGCGGCTGGCATGGTTGGCATGCCTTGGCGCGGAGACGTGGCTGGCATGGTTTGCCATTGGCACGGTGGTGTGGCTGGTATGGTTAGCATGCCTTGGCGCGAGACGTGGCTGGCATGGTTTGCCATTGGCACGGTGGTGCGGGGCATGGGTGGCATGCCTTGGCGCGAGACGTGGCCGGCATGGTTGGCATGCCTTGGCGCGAGACGTGGTGGCATGGTTTGCCATTGGCACGGTGGTGCGGGCTGGCATGGTCTGGCATGCCTTGGCGCGGCCGGGCATGGTTTGCCATTGGCACGGTGGTGGGGTGGCATGGTTGGCATGCCTTGGCGCGAGACGTGGGTCGGCATGGTTTGCCATTGGCATGGTGTTGCGAGAATTAGGGTTTGGTATATACAAAGATGATGTCAGTCAATACTAAGGGTTCTGTCGTGGAACATGACACACGTATATAAAAAAAAGGTACCCTGGTAATTCTTACGCAGGCATGCTGGTTGATTCAATAAATGTGCTAGTGGTCATAGTGACGTCATGTCAGATACGCGGTTTTACGATTTTAACCCTAAGCTAAAAACCACCATCGACACATAGAAGTTGACGTTTGTAGTAAAACCGCGTGACTTTACTAAAACCGCCCGTTTAAATTTCCAACGCCTATTTTTTTGTTATAAATACAGCACTAGGTTTTATTCTCAGCCAAACCAACAGATTTCTTTCTCAACATCCTTTATGTTTACTAAAGGCAGAGCGAAGCAAATATTATGTGTCGAAGCAAAAGAGGTTTGTCCATTTTATTTCATGGATAACCACAGTCTTATGCAATGCCCTTGAATGTATTCAAAGTGTCCGCGGGAAGGTTGTTCACGCATCAGAATGGTGATTGAATCACAACCGGAAAACCTCAGGTATTTGCAATGTCAAGATCCCAACTGTCCAGAGGAACCACATATGCTAGATGATGCTATGAAGATTAAAAAAGAAGAAGAAGAAAAGATTGCAACACTCTGCATAAACTTCAAACTTAAAGCCAAATTGAAGAAGGAGTTATTACACTGCAAGCATTGTGGATATGGAGATCACGAATACAAACATTGTCCATAGAGACTCAGTGGATGCTCAAAGCCCGGTTGCAAGACTTTTATGCATTTGCGGACTTCTTCTGAAGAAGACACATATGGAAGGCATTTCTGGGAATATCCTAGGTGTTTGTTGGTGGAGTGGGCTGATTGAAATTGAAGGACAAATCGATGACTATAGTATTATGTTATTTAGTTTGATGTTTATTTTGTGTTATTACGATTATCTAAAACCAAACATGTGGATGTGCTCACAATTGCACCATCAATATCATAAGTAATTTAAATTTTTCTTGGATTAAACATTGCACCATCAATCTCATAAATAAAAACATACGCCATTGAACAACCACATCATACATGAGAATAAAAGAAAAACATTAGATTAAAGCAACTACTACATAGGCGTCAATTCTCGGCGGGTGGTGGAATTCCTAGGGCGATGTAGGGATTGTATTTGTTGAGCACCCTAAGAATGTTGAAATAAGAATGGAAGTCGAAAGGACGACCGCCGTGAGATACTACCCACATTGCTAGAGTTATGGGTTCCACTTCATATTCGGCTTCACCGTCGAGTTTATTTTTATGATTCTCCATTAGTAAAGCGATGAACTCCGATACATGACTACTAATTGAACTAAAACGATGCAACAATCCGCCAGAATCACACCCATGGATTTTCCCCGTTTCAGCGGTGTACATTCTATAAACTTTCTCCCAGAAAGTCAACGTTGATTCGGCTCCACTACTTAAGACAACATCTTGTGTGTGAAAAACAAAAACTCTACAAATAGCTAAATCCTCTTGTTGAGTGAATCTAACACCACGAATTCTGGGAGGAATTTTTGTAGATGATTTGAGAGTGAAGAATGTGTAGAATGTGTGAATTTAGAGTTGAAATGAGGAGTATTTATAGAACTCAAAAATTATATCCGTTAGATCACAAGAGTTTTCAGCCGTCCAGATTCAGCTGTTGGCGCTTTTATGAAACACGCGGCGCGTTTAGCAAAAACGCTGGCGTTTGAAGTAACAACGGGCGCTGGAAAGACAAGCACCAGTGTTTTTGGCTCAAGCGCCAGCGTTGGTGCCAAGCTCGCCCGGTGTGACATCACGCGCGCGCTACATGTTCCATCTCACTCAACAAAGCAACAAATTTATTGGTTTGTACATCCATTTTTCATGTTTGTTGAGTCCATATATAGTGGGAGAAAAATCAACAAACTTGAAGTTTGTTGAGTCCATAAGAACTGCTCTTACAAAACTCAACTCTAGTATACGTATTAGTTCTAGCAAACTTAGCCAACCTGACGGCCAGTTTATTACACTACTTATATATAGGAAACCACACAAGATAGAAAAGAAGATGACAAATCTTTAATATGGGAAATCTTCTCTCGTGTAACTGGGAAAAAAATGAAAAATAACTTCAACCACACCTTTATTATCAGGTTGTACAAGGATTATTACACTACAGTTGATGAGCCCATTGCAAACTCTCTAATACTCCTAAAGCCTCAGCTTGGTCAATGTCTCTCGCTATAGTAGAGATAGTTTTGGCAGTTAATAACTCTCTTGCATTATTACAAATCACGATACTTAGACCAACAAAGTTATTATTAGAACACATAGATGCATCAACGTTGATGGAAATCTAACCAACATGATAAGGGGACTAATGCATATGCTGAACAAGGATCCTAGAATGAGAATTATGATCCAAATGACCTAATGCAATGTTTATATGATATGTGGTACAAAAGTTTAAAATGCAGTGCATAGTGGTAATGGGATTAAGTCTAATATGTTGGGGGGGGGAATGTGCTTCGAGATTTCCAAATATGCCTCATTGTAACCATCACCAAATTTTCCAGGAGAGCCTTGTTGAATGAAATTGGGTTATGTGCATTAGCCCAAGAAAGAAACCACTCTTGTAAATTGTTTACTGCATGTAAATGGTGTAGAATATACTCTGAAGTACCAAACCAAACAGCTCTCGCATATGTACAACGAATAAAAAGATGAATATTAGTTGTGTTTGCTTTACCACAAAGAGGACATAGTTGAGCCTGTTGTTGAGAATACCTGAATAACACTGTAGCAACTGGGAGACTATTATGACATATTTTCCAAAAGATAAAAGCAGTTTGTATGGGAGCTTCATATGCCATAATTTAAGCCAAAAAAATTTAGATAATGGTGAGTTGATATGCATTGCTTGTCGATATTGTAGAATAAGATGGTTATAAGTAGAGCTTCTGAAAAATGTCCCGACTTGGTGAGAGACCACTTTAAGAGATCTGCAGTTTGTGGAAACAAGCGTATCTACAAGAAAAAAGAAGTTGTTCCAGATTCCAATTATAGTGACTATAAAATGAGAAAGCATAGTTGGAGGATGATGTGTACCCTGATGTTGATGTGTTAAACCTATAACTGAGGTGGATAGCAAATTAAGATTCCATTAATCAATGGAGTTTCCATCACCATCAATATAATGTTTTCTAACAATATGTATTCCTTGAAGTAAACTCCTTCATATCCAAGTGTCATTGGTCGGTAGATCATTGAAAAGGATATATTTGTCTCTGAAATATCTTGCTCTTAGAACTTGAACCTATTTAACATCTGGTTATGTAACTAACATCCAAGCTATCTTTGTTAACGTAGCTAAATTAAAAATGTATGCAATATATATGCAATATAAACAGGCTTTTCTTAAACAGGAAAACGATTAACTAACAAATTCGTTACCTCAAATTCCGCAGCCTCTTCTCCCCAAAAAGATTTGTCTTTAAGCACAAGTTCAAATAAGAACTCTCCCCCAGTGTGTTGTCATCCTTTCGCAAGAACAAAAAAACAACAACAAAAGCAACTTTTACCAGACAAAGGTTGAATCGGTTTTAACTAATGTGTGCCAATAGCAAAAGTTGAAAACCTGAAACACATGTGTTATGCTAAACACAACTCATGTAAACACAAATTGATTCAACATATTGTGACTTTTCACATATAAGTTTGAATCGAAACACCTTATGATCCTTTGATAAAGCCTACCAACATGGGCTATAACTTAATCCCTCTAAATCAAAAAGCCACACAAATCATAAGGGCTACATCATATGGGATCGAATATTAAGATTAATCAAAACCAAAATCAGACATCTCATAAATCGAATACACATAGAAAAAATATAAGCATTCATTCACAGGTTACGGAACATGATATATCTTGATATTTTCGAACATTTTTCTTTTTGAAATAATTCCAAGAATAGGTTTCACACATTAAGTCACGACTTGAGTGATCTGATTCAACATATAGATCTATTCGATGAACTTGATTATAAGTGTGACTAGAAACCTTTTGGCAGCTAAGCTTTTGTGTCACCTTGTTGTTGTTTGTCAAAGGTGATGTATCTCTGTTTTTTTCTCCTCAAACACCTTGAACTTGAGTAGGAGTTTTCAGCTAGTTCTAGATGAGATACTTCTTATGTCTCATGAGGGTAGAATTAGTTTTGTTGTTAAAAATGTAGGTTCAAGGAGGAATTTCTATAGTGTTTTTTCCTGTCATGAGGTTCCTTATTATGTGTTAGGTTGCTCTTGAGATGCACATGATCCAGTCCTCTTAAATATGAGAGTTTTGGAGAATTTTATTGTTAAATGTGGGAGTTTTTGTTAATCTCTTACATTGGATTCCTTTTGTAGCGATGTTTTTATCTTTTATCCTTGATCACATTTCCGATTAAGTATCTGATTAGTAATTTTGCCTCCTAATCAAATTAGGCATTTAAAAAGTAGATGCTCCTTCTTATTCCAAGCCAAATTAGGCATTTAATATCCCGTCAGTTTTTTTATTTGTTGTAATTGGTTTAGGACAGAGTTTGGGGTGGATTTGAATTACATATCTTACATTACAATCTTTGTGATATCCGTGGATTGATTGGGCATAAGATAGTTGGGTGCATTATTTTTGCCTCCGCTAACCAACAAGCAGATGGTGGTGATAAGTGTAATTTTTTAGCTGAAATCCAACAAAAGGTGCAATCATCCTTGCACATATGCATCATCTCCATCCTGAAAAGGTCCGTTAAGAAGTTCCAGTTGAATAGAAGCACATTGATTATAACATTGGTGACAACTCCAACCATAATTAGTACTTGACATCTCCATAAGAAGCAGTAGATCTGTGAAACTTTGTTGTTTATTGATGCCTTCAGAGACTATGAGGCCTAATCCTCTTGGTTTATTTTATATCTTTCTCTTATTTGTTATTTAACTTTTGTTCCTATTTCCTTTTATGTCTATCTAATTAGGCAAAGTAATTTTTTCGATCTTAAAGTTTTTCTGTAATAATTTAAATCATTCAAAAGCTCTTTCCAATTCCAGTTAAGTTTTTTTTAGTAATCTCATTCGAAATCCTTTAGAATCCTCAGTGTTATTCTCTTAAGCTTTTTATTACAATTAACTTGTTGCTTTTGGTATTCTTCTCTTTGGGTGCTTGTTTAGGACCTTCAAGATTTTGAATCAATTTCTTTCCGATCTTTTAAATGTTTTAGTTTGGCCGTGCTAAGATTACCTTAGCTTAATCAAAATCTAGTAGTACTGGCATTTATACCCTAAATGCAAGATAGAATCTCCTCAATTATTCTTAAGGTCCTGGTTTTTGATACTCAAATTATTCTCATTTTCCTTCCTTCTATCATTTTTATTGGGGATTAGTGTCTTCGTTATCTGGGGTATCCGTCTCTCAGAATTTCACATTTATAGCAAAAATTCTAAGTTGCTAAATTGGTCGTATAGTATTTTTCTTCCTAAGCTATTCCTAAAAATTGTCTTTTCCATCCTGATTTTATTTTCTCTTCTTTCAAAATGAAACTGCTCTCTTGGAACATCCAAGGAATTGGGAATCCTATCATTAGGGATCATCTTAATCACCTATGCCATTACTACAAACCGGATATTGTTTTTTTATCAGAGACAAAGGCCCCATTCGACAGAATGGACTTTCTATTAAACAAAATTGATTTTCATGATTGGTTCATAGTCCCGTCGGTGGGTATCACTAAGGGGTTAGCAATAGCCTGACACAATAATGTAGAGCAAAACTAATTTCCGCTCACTTAAATGTCTTCCAGTTTGAAACGCTAATCGATGACAAAGAAATAGAAATTACATGTGTTTATGATGCAGTCAAAGCAGATGAAAAAATAGCTCAATGGACACATATTTTGGATTTATCAAAACAAGTTCATAAGCCGTGGGTTCTAATTGGAGACTTGAACATCATTCTAGAACGGGGAGAAAAACAAGGTGGTAACATTACGAGCTCAAGCAGTAAAACTTTCGTCACTTATATAATAGACTCTCTGGAACTCCAAGATGCGGGATACGAAGGCGCTCCTTTCACATGGTCAAACAGCAGAATCGTAGATGCTAATATCTGCGAAAGGATCGATAGAGCCTTAATATCTTACCAGTGGATTCGGTTATTCCCAAACACAAAGGTAATCCATCTAACAAGACTAGGCTCTGACCATACTCCTATCCTTTTTTATTCCAACCCACAAACAAAAAGACTACATAAGCCTTTTAGAAACCTTAGGTCTTGGCTTTCCCACCCCACTTTATCAACCGTTGTTGAGGCATCTTGGAACCTACACTCCTCCAGTTCTTCATCTAGAAACATTGTTTCAAACCTGAAATCCCTTTCCTCGGATCTAGCCCATTGGAATTCAGATGTTTTCGGTAATATTCATAAAAATATTAAAAACGTTAATAAAAAAATAGATAACATTCATAAAACTGGAAACATCTCGTCCAAGATGGATACTCTTAAAAACCTTCAAGCTGAACTAGGCAAATGGTATGAAATTATAAATGATTATTATCATCAATTCTCAAGGGATAAATTTTTCAGAGAATATTATCAGAATACTCAATATTTCCATGCCTCTGCTTCAAATAGGAAGAAAATCAATGCAATCTATACTCTTAGAGAACTATCAGGTCTCCGGATTTATGACCGAGACCAGATCAACTCCCTGTTAATCAATCATTTCACCCAAATCGTAACTTCTCAAATGAGTAACTACAATGTTGACCTATCATAAATAATCCAACCTTGTATTCCAGACTCGGAAAACATACTTTTTACCCAAATTCCATCCAAAAAAAGAAATTTGGTCAACTCTTTCTAACATATGAAAACGCGGGGGTACAACAACCACACCCAATATTTCGCTTAGCAATCTATATGGACTAACTCTAGTATACTTTCAAGAGAATCAACTAGACAGTTAGACTCAATCTTAAGAAAAGTATATCAAAGAGTTATATCTCAATTTCTCAATTCAATCCGCAATCAAACAAATAAGAATTTGCGGGCCTGATTGAATATAAGAGAAATATATTGAACGGTACCAAAGACCAATGTTCAAGGTTCAATCAATTTCAAATCAACAACCAAAGGTTGGATTTACCAATTGATCGATTCAACGCACAACCTGTGATATTTCAATTATATAACAAAATATAATGTGGAAAAGAAATAACACAGACACCAGAAGTTTTGTTAATGAGGAAATCGCAAATGCAGAAAACCCCCGGGACCTAGTCCAGATTTGAACACCACATTGTATTAAGCCGCTACAGACACTAGCCTACTACAAAGCTAAATTCGGTCTAGAATGTAGTTGAACCCTAATCAATCTCACACTGATTCAAGGTACATTCGCGTTCCTTACGTCTCTGATCCCAGCAGGATATTCCGCACTTGATTCCCTTAGCTGATCTCACCCACAACTAAGAGTTGCTATGACCCAAAGTCGAAGACTTGATAAACAAATCTGTCTCACACAGAAAAGTCTATTGAATAGATAAATCTGTCTCCCACGGATATACCTACGAGTTTTTGTTCTATCTTTTGATAAATCAAGGTGAACATGAACCAATTGATAACCCGGACTTATATTCCCGAAGAACAGCCTAGTATTATCAATCACCTAACAATAATCTTAATCGATTAACGAAACAAGATATTGTGGAATCACAAACGATGAGACGAAGGTGTTTGTGACTACTTTTCTATCTTACCTATTGGAGAAATTAATCTCAAGACAATCTTACGATTGCAATCAATCACGATAAAAAACAACATGATCATATCACGCAACTACAGAGAAAATAGTTGGGTCTGGCTTCACAATCCCAATGAAGTATTTAAGTCGTTAACCTACAAGGTTTCGTGAAAAACCTAAGGTTAAAGGAGAATCGAATCTAGCTTATACAACTAGTGTTAGAGCACTTCTCGATCGAACTCGCAAGCGTTTATATCTCAAGCTTGTTTGTCAAGTTTAGTTGCCAAAGTCTTGATTTATAGTCTACTTATAGCTAAGTCTTGGACTAGGATAGAAAATGTAGTTGAGCTCTGGACTCCATGGTGTTCATCATGCAAAGACGAAGAACTACTCAAGGAACTGGTGGAACTTCATCGACAAAAAGGTATGTGGATACTTGAACTTATCTATCACTCAAAAGTCTATCTACAATATATCTCTTATATTGAGACAAAAGTCGTATTGCTATATAGACTTCGATTATACACATTTGCTATTTCGAGCCTAGTTTATCTCGCTTATCTATTTCTCGAAATATGTGTTGGTAAGCTTTCGCTTTGGCCAAGTTCATCTTACTAGTGACGAAAGTCATGATGGTTATTTCAATTACTTGAAAATCACTTTGATAAAAAATAGTTTGTGAATAACAACTATATAACATCCTCTAAGAATGTTTCAATGATTGAAATGAGAGTTTAGAATATATAACCATGTTTGGATATAAACATTGTATGTGAATTCATACTTGTGTAAGTCAGAAATTCTTGAACCAAAGTATGCGTACTTTGCTGCTCAAGATTACGCGTACTGTCGGAAGTTCACATCCCGTGAATTTATGGTGGAGTTTGTGAACTGAAAACAAGCTCAGTCCGGGTACTTAAGTATGCGTACAGGTATGCGTACTTAATTGGGTTATTTTCTAAAAACAGATTAATTTGTGAACTAAGACATTTATAAATTAAGGAATGCAATATTTGCAAACCGTGGCTATAATGTTCATGAATCGATTCGAGTGAATCAAAATTATTTTTGCTTCGATTGTGTCTTGTATACTTCTATGAGATCTAAGCGATTGAACAACTCTCTAACTAGTTCTTTTGAGTCATGTGAACTAGTTATGGTGAAAATGAATAATGTTGATATGAAAGTGCTCATATGGCTAACCATTGGTTAACTACTTTTGAACCGACGACTTGACACGTTTAGGTACGGTTACTCAAACCTAAATGAAGTTACATTTTATGTGTGTATAACAAGCTAAGTTCGATCTAACGTTTGAAAGATATTAGCTTAAATCTAATCAGGTTTTCATCTAAAGGTGAATATTAAATGCTTTGTTACCAAGGTAACTTAGATTGCAAACCCCGATTTGGAGACTATATAAAGGAGAACTCTAGCAACTGGGAAACCTAATCCCCACACCTCCTGTGTGATACTAGTTGTATAAGCTATAGTCGATTCTCCTTTAACCTTAGGTTTCTATCGAGACCCTGTAGGTTAACAACTTAAAGACTTCATTGGGATTGTGAAGCTAGACCCAACTATTTTCTCTATAGTTACGTGATCTGATCTTGCTATTTCTATCGTGATTGAGTGTAATCGTAAGATTGGATTGATATTAATTTCTCCGATAGGCAAGATAGAAAAGTAGTCACAAACATCTTCGTCTCATTGTTTGTGATTCCACAATATCTTGTTTCGCTAGTCGATTAAGATTATTTTGAGGTGATTGATATTTCTAGGCTATTTTCGGGAATATAAGTCCGGTATATCAATTGGTTCATGTTCACCTTGATTTATCAAAAGACGGAACAAAACTCGTAGGTATTTCTGTGGGAGACAGATTTATCTATTCTTGTAGACTTTTCTGTGTGATACAAATTTGTTTATTAAAGTCTTTGACTTTGGGTCGTAGCAACTCTTAGTTGTGGGTCAGATCAGCTAAGGGAATCCAGTGCGTAGTATCCTGCTAGGATCAGAGACGTAAGGAGCGTAACTGTACCTTAGATCAGTGTGAGATTGATTGGGGTTCAATTCTCAACACCATCCTTCCATTTTCCATTGCATCTCTGTAATTCATTAACCATCCTTCCATTTTCACCACCACTTTCAATTCTCAAGACCACCTGCAATTTCAGAGCACACTAAGAGCTCTATAGAGCCCCTGCAATCCGAACCCATGACAAAGACTCAAAGTCCTCACCGATCTAATCCATTGTAAGCTCATTCTTGGCACACCCATTTCACTAAATTACAACTCAAACCAACTCGATTACTATTCCTCTCGTGTCACAAAGAAACACCACTAACCCATAACAAAGACATCTTTTCTTCCTTCTCCTCTTCATGGCAATGATCACTGGTAACTCACCCTCACCTTGTTCTTCTCAGTACTTCAATCTCCATACCCCATTAATCCATGGCAGTCTCGTTCATCAGCTCAATTCTTCTCTCCAGCTTTGCCTTAAACCACCTCACAACAACATCAGCCTCACACTACCTGCAATGTCTTCTCCTACCCAGCCAAAATGGCCCTGCAATCATTCAACCAAGCTATCTGAGCTGCTAAAGATGCTTCAACCCACGTCTCGCCCGACCTCGCTCTTCCCCCCGCAATTCCTTCATTCGAACCCAGAGTCACCTGCCAACTTCCTCAATCTCCACATTAACCACCAGTACCACTCCATCTGCCTCAGTTACATTGCAACCATCCCCAGCTCTGTGCCCCTGACACTGCAACACCACCAGCACTAAACCCAAAGAGACTTCACTCCCGATTTATCAATCTCTTGGTTCGATTCAAACCACCCGCCAAAACCCATTCTTTGTAACAACAAGCGGTATTTATGTATCTCAGAACAATCTCACCATAAGCGCCAGAACCCATCCGTAGCTTTTCATCGTTTCATCACAGCAGATCGTTCTACCAGCTCAAGCTTGTCTTGTTTCTCTCGATCTTTGACACTGTCAGCAACTCATTAATCCTTTCAATCTCTCAATCTCACATCGATCCATTCACAGACCATACACAAATTGAAACCATCCTTCGCTTCTCCATTCAAACTCAATCTTGATTACATCTCGGTTCTCCAATCAACAGAGCTCAACTTCCACAAAGAGCCGTTAATACCTCGAATCCATATGTAGCAACATCAATTTCTCTTAGCTTTCGATCAATCGAACTAATCGATCTCTCCCTGAGCTTCAGCTGTGCCTCCAATTCATTCAAGAGTTTTCGAATGAGATAAACTCTCTCGATGTTAGGTTTAGATAAGGGTTGGTTAAATGGGGCGGATCGGGCATAGATCCGGTACGTGTGGAGCAGGTGTATACATCCATTTTACCAAATTGATAATAGCACTACATTTTCGGATAAGGGCTACCGGTTTGGCAGCCCCTTAACTTGAACTCGTCCTTTCTTTAGTAATCCTCCAATAGAGAGTAGCCCTTAACCTTGGCTGGGCTCCAAATAGTGATCGCCCATGAAATGACAATTTTGCCCTTTTGGCTCAAAATAGAGTAACTTCTTCTTCTTTTCCTCCGTGTGACTCCAAAGTAGCTACAAAACTCAAAACAAGCGTAAAATACATAATTTACAAGAAAAATAGCAAAGAAAGCATAAACTCAGATAGTAAATACGGTGTATTCTACACCTATCAAATTCCCCACACTTAGACTTTGCTAGTCCTCGAGCAAATCAAACTAAAAACTCACAACTTCAAAACGTTCAAGCGTCACAAGCATCCAAAAAGTTATGAGGACATGAGTTTCGCATGCTAGTAATAAGAAGTTAGAAATACTAAAGAACATATTCTCGTTCTTAAATGTTGAGTGAGAAATAACCACACCATAATGAGAGAACGCGTGTTTGAGAAACGATCAATAAGCATTTCGCCGACTTCGCCTCACCAAATAAGATTTTATGATAATTGCACTCAAAAAGACGGCTTTTTTATGGTTCTCACATGTGTGCAGTAGGAATGAAAGAGAAATCCTGTAACACGTTGAATGGTGGGTAGGACAACTTCCGAAAGATTTTTAAAAACCCACATCTTTTAATATTTTGAAAAACCATTTTTTCTGACGATCTCTACGAAAGGAAATCAACCATTATTATCGAGGATGGGATTACTTACTCACCTTCACATCCGATCGCCAATTATGATAACACCACTCTCACGGCATCCAATAGAAACGTCTTCCGCCTCCTCGTCTTGATCTCCTTCGTCTTTCGCTTCAACTATTGATGATAAACCCTTGAATTTCATAAATCCTTAACAATTTGTAACTCTTTTACCTTAAAAATCCTTGTCGCTTGAAACCTCCTTATATATTTTCCTTCCCCACGGCTTATAACAAATATTTCTCTTGTTTTTTCTCTTTATTATTAATTTTTTTTTTTTTTTTTTTTTGAACAAGAGAAATTAAATACAAAATAAATCATGGCCGTGGGAGAAGTATTTTACCACTTGATTCTTCACAACTTGTATCGCCTTGAAATCATAAACTTCAAAAATTCTCACCTTTTAATTTTCTTCGCTTTTATGAATAAGTCTTCATACTTGAATATAAAATTACCTCATTGTATTGTAAGTCCTCAACATATATGTAAAAATCCGCTCATTTGTATGTTGCTTTACTTGTATTTGAAATTTGCTCTTTTTCTCGTTTCCGTTGCTTGTAAACCTTAAACTTTTCCAACTTTCCTTGTAGATTTTGATGTCGCTCCTTGTTGATGATGAGAGTGTTTCTATGGATCCGTTGTTGTCGAGAGAGAGAATGGTGCTAACTGCAAATCGAACTACAAGAAAGAAGCCTTCATCCATGGACGTCACCCTCATGATTGACAAAATTAGCACTCAAGAGATCAAAGAGTAGTGCTTCTATTGGTGGGAGGTTGGGTAGCTCACCATTCTACCCGGAATTAACGTATGGTGACACACACTCAAAAGAAGCTCTTTAGTAGATGGAAGAATTTCTCTGCCTGGTGCCTCACATGATATGAATACGGGTAGTCTCCACTAATCATTGATCAGCAACTCTAATAACGCTTTTCTCCCGCACCAAATTCGCATCACCGGCATGATTAAATCCATTATTTAACACTCTAACAAGCAAGAAATCCGAATGTAGTTCTCTAACATTTCCAAGTTCAATTATGTCGGTCAAAATCTCTATGTAAACATACCTAGAAGTATGCTAGTGACTCTAAAATCTTTAAAAGTTGGAATTTTTATGTAAAACTTTTTTTTTTTTTTTTCAAAATTTTTAATTTTTTGTAATTTTTGTTTTAAAAACATGCTTAACCACTCCCCCACACTTAAACCTTACATTGTCCTCAATGTAATTGAATCCTCCTAGTAAAGTCAATGTGGGAAATTTTAACATGATAAGGAACAAGAAAAAGAAATAACAAAAAGCAAAAATATAAGAAATACAAAACCTATGGGTTGCCTCCCATTAAGCGCTTGTTTTAAAGTCGACGGCCCGACTTAGCTCTTGCAAGATTCATTCCCCATATACTAACAATCGGAAAATTTGAGGATCCACCCATAATACCTGTTTTTGCAAACAATAACTCCATACAAATATTAGCACAAGAAAACAATAGTGAAATTATCGCTCGATAGAAATTTCCCCCACACTTATTCTTTTCCACACTTAAGTGTATAAAGAACATAGAATTCGGAACTTCCATGTATTCTTCTTGGCAAACCTCGCATAGTGTTAGCATCAAGTATTTCCAATGGTGGGTATTTAGAAACAAAATCATCCAAAAATACTTTCAAGCACATACATTCAAACCAATAAGAGGTAAAGGAGAAGAATCAATATGCAAAGGGTTAGACAAACCTTGCACAATCTCTTGTATTATAGAATCCTCTTCATCCTTAAAAATTCAAGTGAATTACTTACTCTCTTGTATATCGTGGTCCTCTATTAAACCTTGCAACCATTCTTCGTCATTTTCTACCTTAACCAAAGTCTCGATCATTAAAATCATTCGCAAGTTCAATTGGGTCTTCCACAAAATCAATGAATGTGGTTTCATCCTCTAGCATCATCTCTTCAACATTCTCATCATCGGAATCGGGCCATTCTTCCCTCATATAATCTTCCTCGGGATAAATTGTAAGATCTTCTTGTGAGGGTGTTACTTCGTTTACAACAATAGGTAAGTGATATCCAAACTCCTCCTTTTGAATAGGTGAAGGATCGTTATTATGATCCGGAGTTGGAATAACTTCCTCATCGTTGCAACGTTCATACACTTCCGCTGACTCCCATCTTTCCCTAAGAAATTTTTTCCAAGCAATAAATGCATCTTCCTCAAGCTCTACCTTTTGAATAGGTTCTTGATCATTATTAAGATCAAGGCTCGGGTAAGCTACACTAGCGTCTTCAAAAGTCTCCAAAGGTTGGTTAATTTGTTCGTATATTTTCTCCGAATTCCTTTGAATTTCTCGATGTGATTCTTGAAACTTTTGTTGAAGATCCCCAATCATGGCATACATCTTATCTGCAAAACTAGAGAATTTCTGATTATAAACAAAACTATCCTCCCATCCTTGTGATTGTCCACTTACATACCCGTCATAAGGTTGTTGATATGTATGAGAATATCCATAAGGTTCTGTAGGAATTTGATCATAGCCAAAAGATTGGTTTTGATTGTATCCTAAGGATGGTTGGAAGTTGTCATAATGTTGAGGTTGAAAACCGTATTGATTGTTGTAATATGCTTGCTCTTGTCCACCATACATGGAAAACCGATACCTGAAATAAGATTCAAAAACCAAGTTAGATACTAATAGAATCCAACAAAGCAAGATTAAAGCAAAAGAAAAATAAAAACAACTAAAATCATCCGCTGCTCCCCGGTAATGCCGCGCCAAAATTTGATGCGTGTCGTAGGTGCAATCAAATTAATTCAATATTTCCACTCAATTAAAAATAATATAATGGAAGTCAAGTTCGTTCCCACGAGGAGCAAGAGATCTTAGTTGTAAAAATTGTCACGAAAGGGGGTGTAAAAAGCAAAAGAAAATAAACAAAGCAATTAAAAGATAAAGTTGAAAGCAATAAGAGAGACAAGATCAAGGAATCCTTCTTCGTTACTTAAACAATGATTAAAGTTATGTTCTCTTCTACTTGTTATTAGTCACAGATTATCACCAACCGTAGGATAGCAGTGTACGCTTAGCTAGCCCCAAAATCCCTAATTTCACCGAGTAACAGTCCGCTTAGTTATCGATTCTATTCAAAAGAACCACCCCGAGGTTCGCTTTACAAGATGTAATTCCATGAATGCATTAAGATTTATGAATTTAGGTTTAGTACTAGTAGTTAAACTCGGTTCGCTTGGTTCACTTTCTAGCGTTGTTTCTACACACACATTGCTCCACGGAATCCCTCCGCAAGGTCTCGTGTTTGCTACTTATGTAAAGAGTCAAGAAACGATTACTTATCTCCTAACTTTCACTAGCTTTAGATTAAATCGACAAATCAATTTAGTTGGCCACCCAAACAATCTATCAATCAATCATGAATGTCTTTAAGATCATTCCTATTAGTAAAAACAAACGATAATCATGTGAAAAACTTCAAGATAGAATTGAAACAAAACTCAAAACATATATTAAGAACTAGGAATTCATCCTCAATCAATAAAATTAGCTACTCATGTTAAAGAGTTCACACAAAGAATAAGAAAAGAAAAGAATTGTGTGTAGAGATGTGTGTAGAAGTTGTAGAAAACTTCTCTATTTATAGGCTTCAATATTCTCCAAATCTTCTAAGGAGTAGAATCCTTTTCCTTTAGCAATTCAATTTCCAATTCCAAGCTTTTCTCAACTCTTCCACCTTCTCTTTCCAAATTTGAGTCCAATTCTCCATCCAATTCCAAGCCCAAGTCTTCACACCCATGAGAGAAGTCCATAGAAAATTCTGGAATTTTTGCTCGCGAAAATCGGGATTGTGGCGGAATCCTATTAATAGTCGCCGGCCGCCCTCGAAAGTTTACCGTCGTCGGAGAATATTCGACTAATATTCCGTCGACCCACCGTTAGGGACTAACGGTCAAAGGTCAAACCGTCTAGTCAACTCAAGGTCAAATGTCAAGGGGATAGAGTCACTGGTCAAAACCGAGTCGGGCTTTGAGTCAAAGCTAACTCTACCGAGTGACCCATGCCTAGGCTATTGCACAGCTTTGCATAGGCTAAGCATCTCTGCACCATGTTGGCTGTGCATCTTGCTATCATTGTGCATCATTCCCCGCAAATCCTTCTCCAACAATCCACAACATCTCAGACACAAATCTCAACTTCCTTCTCTTCTTAGCTCAAGACCACCACCAACAATGCTCCAACTCAAATTAATCTGTTGCTTCATATCACTCATCACTTTCATCACTAGCCGCATTTTCCATTGCATCTCTCGTAATTCATTAACCATCCTTCCATTTTCACCACCACTTTCAATTCTCAAGACCACCTCGCAATTTCTCGTAGCCACAATGCAGAGCTCTATAGAGCCCCCGTAATCCGAACCCATGACAAAGACTCAAAGTCCTCACCGATCTAATCCATTGTAAGCTCATTCTTGGCACACCCATTTCAAATAAATTACACTCAAACCAACTCGAAGCATTATTCCTCTCGTGTCACAAAAGAAACACCACTAACCCATAACAAAGACATCTTTTCTTCCTTCTCCTCTTCATGGCAATGATCACCGGTAACTCACCCTCACCTTGTTCTTCTCGGACTTCAATCTCCATACCCCATTAATCCATGGCGTCCCTGCTCATCACCAATTCTTCTCTCCAACTTTGCCTTAAACCACCTCACAACAACATCACCTCACACTACCTCGCAATGTCTTCTCCTACCGGTCAAAATGGCCCCGCAATCATTCAACCAAGCTTATCCGAGGCGCTAAAGACAGCCTTCAACCCACGCCTCCGCCCTCGACTGCTTCTTCCCCGCAATTCCTTCATTCGAACCTGAGTCACCCGCCAACTTCCTCAATCTCCACATTAACCACCAAAGCACCACTCCATCCGCCTCGCCATTACATTGCAACCATCCCCACTCCGTGCCCCGACACCGCAACACCACTCAAAGACCGTAAACCCAAAATAGCCTTCACTCCCCGATTTCTCAATCTCTTGGTTCGATTCAAACCACCGCCAAAACCCATTCTTTGTAACAACAACAGATTTTATGTATCTCGAACAATCTCACCATAAGCGCGAGAACCCATCCGTAGCTTTTCATCGTTTCATCACAGATCGCTCTACCGGCTCAAGCTTGTCTTGTTTCTCTCGATCTTTGACACTGTCAGCAACTCATTAATCCTCTCAATCTCTCAATCTCACATCGATCCATTCACAGACCATACACAAATTGAAACCATCCTTCGCTTCTCCATTCAAACTCCAATCTTCGATTACATCTCGCTTCTCCAATCAACAAGCTCAACTTCCACAAGAAGCTCGTTAATCCCTCGAATCCATATGTAGCAACATCAATTTCTCTTAGCTTTCGATCAATCGAACTAATCGATCTCTCCCTGAGCTTCAGCTGTGCCTCCAATTCATTCAAGAGTTTTCGAATGAGATAAACTCTCTCGATGTTAGGTTTAGATAAGGGTTGGTTAAATGGGGCGGATCGGGCATAGATCCTGCACGGTGTGGAGCAGGTGTATACATCCATTTTACCGGTGATAATAGCACTACATTTCGGATAAGGGCTACCCGGTTGTGCCCCTTTAACTTGAACCGTCCTTTCTTTAGTAATCCTCCAATAGAGAGTAGCCCTTAACCTTGGCTGGGCTCCAAATAGTGATCGCCCATGAAATGACAATTTTGCCCTTTTGGCTCAAAATAGAGTAACTTCTTCTTCTTTTCCTCCGTGTGACTCCAAAGTAGCTACAAAACTCAAAACAAGCGTAAAATACATAATTTACAAGAAAAATAGCAAAGAAAGCATAAACTCAGATAGTAAATACTGTATTCTACACCTATCAAATTCCCCACACTTAGACTTTGCTAGTCCTCGAGCAAATCAAACTAAAAACTCACAACTTCAAAACGTTCAAGCGTCACAAGCATCCAAAAAGTTATGAGGACATGAGTTTCTGCATGCTAGTAATAAGAAGTTAGAAATACTAAAAGAACATATTCTCGTTCTTAAATGTTGAGTGAGAAATAACCACACCATAATGAGAGAACGCGTGTTTGAGAAACGATCAATAAGCATTTCGCCTCGACTTCCGCCTCACCAAATAAGATTTTATGATAATTGCACTCAAAAAGACGGCTTTTTATGGTTCTCACATGTGTGCAGCAGGAATGAAAGAGAAATCCCGCAACACGTTGAATGGTGGGAAGGACAACTTCCGAAAGATTTTTAAAAACCCACATCTTTTAATATTTTGAAAAACCATTTTTTAACGATCTCTACGAAAGGAAATCAACCATTATTATCGAGGATGGGATTACTTACTCACCTTCACATCCGATCGCCAATTATGATAACACCACTCTCACGGCATCCAATAGAAACGTCTTCCGCTCCTCGTCTTGATCTCCTTCGTCTTCGGTTTCAACTATTGATGATAAACCCTTGAATTTCATAAATCCTTAACAATTTGTAACTCTTTTACCTTAAAAATCCTTGTCGCTTGAAACCTCCTTATATATTTTCCTTCCCCACGGCTTATAACAAATATTTCTCTTGTTTTTCTCTTTATTATTAATTTTTTTTTTTTTTTTTTTTTTTGAACAAGAGAAATTAAATACAAAATAAATCATGGCCGTGGGAGAAGTATTTTACCACTTGATTCTTCACAACTTGTATCGCCTTGAAATCATAAACTTCAAAAATTCTCACCTTTTAATTTTCTTCGCTTTTATGAATAAGTCTTCATACTTGCATATAAAATTACCTCATTGTATTGTAAGTCCTCAACATATATGTAAAAATCCGCTCATTTGTATGTTGCTTTACTTGTATTTGAAATTTGCTCTTTTTCTCGTTTCCGTTGCTTGTAAACCTTAAACTTTTCCAACTTTCCTTGTAGATTTTGATGTCGCTCCTTGTTGATGATGAGAGTGTTTCTATGGATCAGTTTTTGTCGAGAGAGAGAATGGTGCTAACTGCAAATCGAACTACAAGAAAGAAGCTTTCATCCATGGACGTCACCCTCATGATTGACAAAATTAGCACTCAAGAGATCAAAGAGTAGTGCTTCTATTGGTGGGAGGTTGGGTAGCTCACCATTCTACCCGAATTAACGTATGGTGACACACACTCAAAAGAAGCTCTTTAGTAGATGGAAGAATTTACCTGACCTGTGCCTCACATGATATGAATACGGGTAGTCTCCACTAATGATTGATCAGCAACTCTAATAACGCTTTTCTCCCTGCACCAAATTCGCATCACCGGCATGATTAAATCCATTATTTAACACTCTAACAAGCAAGAAATCCGAATGTAGTTCTCTAACATTTCCAAGTTCAATTATGTCGGTCAAAATCTCTATGTAAACATATCTAGAAGTATGCTAGTGACTCTAAAATCTTTAAAAGTTGGAGTTTTTATGTAAAACTTTTTTTTTTTTCAAAATTTTTAATTTTTTTGTAATTTTTGTTTTAAAAACATGCTTAACCACTCCCCCACACTTAAACCTTACATTGTCCTCAATGTAATTGAATCCTCCTAGTAAAGTCAAGGTGGGAAATTTTAACATGATAAGGAACAAGAAAAAGAAATAACAAAAAGCAAAAAGATAAGAAATACAAAACCTATAGGTTGCCTCCCATTAAGCGCTTGTTTTAAAGTCGACCCCGACTTAGCTCTTGCAAGATTCATTCCCCATATACTAACAATCGGAAAATTTGAGGATCCACCCATAATACCTGTTTTGCAAACAATAACTCCATACAAATATTAGCACAAGAAAACAATAGTGAAATTATCGCTCGATAGAAATTTCCCCCACACTTATTCTTTTCCACACTCTAAGTGTATAAAGAACATAGAATTTCGGGAACTTCCATGTATTCTTCTTGGCAAACTCGCATAGTGTTAGCATCAAGTATTTCCAATGGTGGGTATTTAGAAACAAAATCATCCAAAATACTTTCAAGCACATACATTCAAACCAATAAGAGGTAAAGGAGAAGAATCAATATGCAAAGGGTTAGACAAACCTTGCACAATCTCTTGTATTATAGAATCCTCTTCATCCTTAAAAAATTAAAGTGAATTACTTACCTCTTGTATATCGTGGTCCTCTATTAAACCTTGCAACCATTCTTCGTCATTTTCTACCTTAACCAAAGTCTCGGCATCATTAAAATCATTCGCAAGTTCAATTGGGTCTTCCACAAAATCAATGAATGTGGTTTCATCCTCTAGCATCATCTCTTCAACATTCTCATCATCTAATCGGCCATTCTTCCCTCATATAATCTTCCTCGGTATAAATTGTAAGATCTTCTTGTGAGGGTGTTACTGCGTTTACAACAATAGGTAAGTGATATCCAAACTCCTCCTTTTGAATAGGTGAAGGATCGTTATTATGATCCGGAGTTGGAATAACTTCCTCATCGTTGCAACGTTCATACACTTCCGCGGACTCCCATCTTTCCCTAAGAAATTTTTTCCAAGCAATAAATGCATCTTCCTCAAGCTCTACCTTTTGAATAGGTTCTTGATCATTATTAAGATCAAGGCTCGGGTAAGCTACACTAGCGTCTTCAAAAGTCTCCAAAGGTTGGTTAATTTGTTCGTATATTTTCTCCGAATTCCTTTGAATTTCTCGATGTGATTCTTGAAACTTTTGTTGAAGATCCCCAATCATGGCATACATCTTATCTGCAAAACTAGAGAATTTCTGATCATAAACAAAACTATCCTCCCATCCTTGTGATTGTCCACTTACATACCCGTCATAAGGTTGTTGATATGTATGAGAATATCCATAATGTTCTGTAGGAATTTGATCATAGCCAAAAGATTGGTTTTGATTATATCCTAAGGATGGTTGGAAGTTGTCATAATGTTGAGGTTGAAAACCGTATTGATTGTTGTAATATGCTTGCTCTTGTCCACCATACATGGAAAACCGATACCTGAAATAAGATTCAAAAAACCAAGTTAGATACGGAATAGAATCCAACAAAGCAAGATTAAAGCAAAAAGAAAATAAAAAACAACTAAAATCATCCGCTTTCTCCCCTAATGGCTGCGCCAAAATTTGATGCGTGTCGTAGGTGCAATCAAATTAATTCAATATTTCCACTCAATTAAAAATAATATAATGGAAGTCAAGTTCGTTCCCACGAGGAGCAAGAGATCTTAGTTGTAAAAATTGTCACGAAAGGGGGGTGTAAAAAGCAAAAGAAAATAAACAAAGCAATTAAAAGATAAAGTTGAAAGCAATAAGAGAGACAAGATCAAGGAATCCTTCTTCGTTACGAAACAATGATTAAAGTTATGTTCTCTTCTACTTGTTATTAGTCACAGATTATCACCAACCGTAGGATAGCAGTGTACGCTTAGCTAGCCCCAAAATCCCTAATTTCACCGAGTAACAATGTGTCCGCTTAGTTATCGATTCTATTCAAAAGAACCACCCTGAGGTTCGCTTACAAGATGTAATTCCATGAATGCATTAAGATTTATGAATTTAGGTTTAGTACTAGTAGTTAAACTCGGTTCGCTTGGTTCACTTTCTAGCGTTGTTTCTACACACAATTGCTCCACGGAATCCCTCCGCAAGGTCTCGTGTTTGCTACTTATGTAAAGAGTCAAGAAACGATTACTTATCTCCTAACTTTCACTAGCTTTAGATTAAATCGACAAATCAATTTAGTTGGCCACCCAAACAATCTATCAATCAATCATGAATGTCTTTAAGATCATTCCTATTAGTAAAAACAAACGATAATCATGTGAAAAACTTCAAGATAGAATTGAAACAAAACTCAAAACATATATTAAGAACTAGGAATTCATCCTCAATCAATAAAATTAGCTACTCATGTTAAAGAGTTCACACAAAGAATAAGAAAAGAAAAGAATTGTGTGTGTAGAGATGTGTGTAGAAGTTGTAGAAAACTTCTCTATTTATAGGCTTCAATATTCTCCAAATCTTCTAAGGAGTAGAATCCTTTTCCTTTAGCAATTCAATTTCCAATTCCAAGCTTTTCTCAACTCTTCCACCTTCTCTTTCCAAATTTGAGTCCACCTCCATCCAATTCCAAGCCCAAGTCTTCACACCCATGAGAGAAGTCCATAGAAAATTCTGGAATTTTTGCTCACTGGGGAAAATCGGGATTGGGCCTAATCCTACGGAATAGCGTCGCCGCCGCTCGAAAGTTTACCGTCGTCGGAGAATATTCGACGGAATATTCCGTCAGTCCACCGTTAGGACTAACGTGTCAAAGGTCAAACCGCTACCAACCGTTAGTCAAATGTCAAGGGGATAGAGTCACCGGGTCAAACCGAGTCGGGCTCTTTTAGTCAAAGCTAACTCTACGAGTGACCCATGCCTAGGCTATTGCACAAAAATTTGCATAGGCCAAGCATCTCCGCATGACCATGTTGGTTGTGCATCTTGCTATCATTGTGCATCATTCCCTGTAAATCCTTCTCCAACAATCCACAACATCTCTCAGTACGCGATTCTCAACTTCCTTCTTCTTAGCCAAGACCACCACCACAGCTCCCAACTCACTAATCTGTTGCTTCATATCACTCATCGTTTCATCACTACCGCATTTTCCATTGCATCTCATGAATTCATTAACCATCCTTCCATTTTCACCACCACTTTCAATTCTCAAGACCACCTCGCAATTTCGTAGCTACAGCTAAGAGCTCTATAGAGCCCCCCGTAATCCGAACCCATGACAAAGACTCAAAGTCCTCAAATGATCTAATCCATTATAAGCTCATTCTTGGCACACCCATTTCCAAACTAAATTACAAATCAAACCAACTCTGGCCATACTATTCCTCTCAGTCACAAAGAACACCACTAACCCATAACAGACATCTTTTTCTTCCTTCTCCTCTTCATGGCAATGATCACCTGTAACTCACCCTCACCTTGTTCTTCTCGCATTTCAATCTCCATACCCCATTAATCCATGGCGCCTCTCGCTCATCACTCAATTCTTCTCTCCAAACTTTGCCTTAAACCACCTCACAACAACATCACCTCCACACTACCCGCAATGTCTTCTCCTACCCAGCCAAAATGGCCTGCAATCATTCAACTAAGCTTATCTCAGGCCGCTAAAGACAGCCTTCAACCCACGTCTCTCGCCTCGACTCCGCTCTTCCCCAATTCCTTCATTCGAACCCGGAGTCACCCGCCAACTTCCTCAATCTCCACATTAACCACCAAGACCACTCCATCCGCCTCGCCATTGCAACCATCCTCAACAGGCTCCCTGACATCGCAACACCAAGAAGCACTAAACCCAAGAGAGCTTCACTCCCCGATTTCTCAATCTCTTGGTTCGATTCAAACCAGCGCCAAAACCCATTCTTTGTAACAAATGCAGATTTTATGTATCTCGAGAACAATCTCACCATAAGCGCTTAACCCATCCGTAGCTTTTCATCGCTTCATCACAATAGATCGTCTACCACTCAAGCTTGTCTTGTTTCTCTCGATCTTTGACACTGTCAGCAACTCATTAATCCTTTCAATCTCTCAATCTCACATCGATCCATTCACAGACCATACACAAATTGAAACCATCCTTCTGCTTCTCCATTCAAACTCAATCTTCGATTACATCTCAGTTCTCCAATCAACAAGACTCAACTTCCACAAAGCACATGTTAATCCTCGAATCCATATGTAGCAACATCAATTTCTTTAGCTTTCGATCAATCGAACTAATCGATCTCTCCCCGAGCTTCACCACGTGCCTCCAATTCATTCAAGAGTTTTCAATGAGATAAACTCTCTCGATGTTAGGTTTAGATAAGGGTTGGTTAAATGGGGCGATCGGGGCATAGATCCGGTACGGGTGTGGAGCAGGGTGTATACATCCATTTTACCAAATGATAATAAGACTACATTTCTCGGATAAGGGCTACCCAGTTTGCCCCCCCTTAACTTGAACCTGTCCTTTCTTTAGTAATCCTCCAATAGAGAGTAGCCCTTAACCTTGGCTGGGCTCCAAATAGTGATCGCCCATGAAATGACAATTTTGCCCTTTTGGCTCAAAATAGAGTAACTTCTTCTTCTTTTCCTCCGTGTGACTCCAAAGTAGTTACAAAACTCAAAACAAGCGTAAAATACATAATTTACAAGAAAAATAGCAAAGAAAGCATAAACTCTGTATAGTAAATACGGTGTATTCTACACCTATCAATTATATTTTGTTATATAATTGAAATATCACAGGTTGTGCGTTGAATCGATCAATTGGTAAATCCAACCTTTGGATGTTGATTGAAATTGATTGATCCTTGAACATTGGTCTTTGTTACCGTTCAAGTTAATTTCTCTTGTATTCAATCAGGCTCGCAGATTTCTATTTGTTTGAGTAAGGATTGAATCGAGAAATTGAGATATAACTCTTTGATATACTTTTTATTAAGATTGAGTCTGACTATCTAGTTGATTCTCTTAAAAGTATATTGGAGTTAGTCCATACAAATTGCTAAGGAAAATATTGGGTGAGGTTGTTGTACCCACAGTTTTTCAATTGGTATCAGAGCAGGCAAACACGTTTAAAGACCTTATAAGTCTGTGTTTGTAGCGATCTGACTCTATGGACAGAAATTCTATCTCCATAAACGTATCACTAGTCTTCGATGGCTCAAACTACTTGTGGTGGAAAATTGGTATGTGTGCTTTTCTTCAAGCTCGTGATTTTCAAACATGGGTATGTGTTGTTAATGGCTATACACCTCCGGTTGATACAGAAGGCGATGTGTCTAGACCTAAGGATATTGGTAGATATAGTCCAGAAGAAATCCTTGCTGCAAAGAAAAATTCTGACGGCTTAAATGCTATCATACATGCCATTACCCCAGATCTTCAGCATCATGTGACTACGTGCACAAAGTCTAAAGATGCCTTGGATATCTTAAAAACTGTATTTGAAGGTAATATCTGTGAAAAAGAAGCTAGGATTCAAAACCTAAATTCTGATTGGGAAAACCTTCGTATGGCAGATTAAGAATCATTTGATGAGTTTAATCACAAAGTTTCTGAAATTGTTATTGCATATTTTGCATTGGGTAAGACTATTCCTGAAAAGGACATTGTGATGAAGATTCTCAGATCTCTGCCATCCAGATACGATTCTAAGAAGCATGCCATCGTGGAAGGAAATAATCTCGCAACACTTACCAGAAATACTTTTGTTGGGAAATTAAAGATCTTTGATCATGAGCATACATCCAAATATAGAAACGATGTTGTGTTCAAAGCACAAAAGAACACTAAATTACTTGATAAAAGTAAAAGTGTTCACATCTATGAAGATGATCTTTCTGAGGATGATTCATCAGATGAAGATCTTGACAAGTCAGTCTCGTTGATCACAAGACAGCTTAGGGACCTTATTTTGAAGAGAAGTAAACGGTTCTGTAAAGATGAATCCAGGTCATCAGATAAACCTCATAATCGTGTTCCTCCTAAAAATAGGGATAATGATGAAACTGATGACGAGGATATGCCTCAGTGCTTTAAGTGTAAAGGTTTTGGTTATTTTGAAAATGAGTGTCCAAATCGAAAGAAATACACTAGGAACAAAGGTCTAGCTGCAACTCTTGATGAAGTGTCTGACAACTATGATTCTAATGAAGACGAAAAATCAAGTATTGCACTTCTCTGTGAAAATATTGATTTTGATAACTATAGCAATACATACATCAATATTGATATTCTTTCAGAAGAGAACTCAACCAATCTGGAAGAAAAAATTGACCTTTCCGTTGGAAACTCTTTGTCTAATGTTTCAGGTTCCACTATGTGTCTAGCACCTTGCACATCTCAGGCGCCTGAATTATATTCCAGGTTGACATGCTCGTATTGTTCACTCAAAGGTCATGAGATATCAAAGTGTTTCAAGTACAAACACAAATTCAGACATGTCAACAAACTTCAACGAAGAGCAAATCGATTAGCAAACAAGCTTAAACTTGTTCAAAACACCGCTGAGGTATGTAAGATTTTATCTTCGTCAAAAAAGTTAGTTTCCAAGGATAAGATAATACCATTAGAAATAATTTTATGGTCTAAACACTATGAGAAACAAGGTTCTATGAATTCCGGACGAAAAGGATATGGTGGACAGATTATTGTTCACCCCAGCAAAAATTAAATTGTGTTGGTTTGTGCATCTTGTCTCATGTGCCTGATCAAAAGAGATAAGATTTTGCACACCTCAGGCTCTGGAAAAAAAAGGAAAATTTTTAGTTTTTTTTTTTTATATTTTGCTCTGAGAGCATTGTAAGGTCTATAATTTGTGCCGCTTTTCATATCTAATTAATATCGGAAAAGTATTCTCTGATTCTTAATAAAAAAAAAGGGTTAAAATAGACAATTCTGCCTTTTATAGGGTTGAGAGTTGTGTGTACACGAACCTGTATGTTTAAAGGTTTCGTAACCCTACATACTTTTTTCCTTCCCTGAAACTCTTTTTAACCAAAGACTGCTTGTTGAGCTTATTTTGTGATTTCCTCTCACAAACCCGTACGCATATGGATACTCCAAGCATCATGTCTTCTGATGGAAAAGATGTTAATATGATTGTTAAGCCACCAATCATGAAGGAAAAAGAAAAATCTCTGATACCTCCAACTTTGAAAAGAAAAAGAAGGAATCTAGGAAGCCAAGAGTTGTTCCTTCCACCTCGGTTTTCTGATGTTCTTGAAGAGTTGAAGGAAACAAGAAAGGAGATTCAACAAATAAAGGCTTTTGTTATGAGAACTCTTGAAATTCAGAAGGCCCTGGTTCAACATCATCAGCCTAGAAGGTTTGTTGGAATTGACTCTTTTCTTCACGAACCATATGTTCCCATGGTTGTTGACGACAAGGAGTTCGGGGACGATAAAGATTTTTTCAGAGGTCTCAATGTCTAGTAAACTTCTTATGAGAATTTTATTCTTGTGTTTTTAAGAAGGATAACTAGGGTTTGGAATATCCATTATTGTGATTACACATAGCTATGTCCAACGATTTTCATCTTCAATGTATTTAGATTTATTTGTTTAAATTCTAAAGTTTATTTGGAAGATGATTTTGCAGTATTAATCTTTATGATTTCATATATTGCAACTTGTTATGGGATATGTGTGTTTGCGTCCGTGAACTATGAGTGTCCCATACGTGTTCAAAAGTTAAGTCTTTCATATGTCGATATGCATGTATTGATAAAATATTGAATGAACTTTTGACAAACAAAAGATAAACCTATTATGTCATTATACAAATATTGATGGAAGATAGGATGAGCTTTTGTTTACAAAGATTAAGTCTATTATGTCATTGTGAAAATGGTGATAAAGAATATAATGAATCTTTGCTTATTCCGCAGTATTGATCTTCCCCGATCCATATTTTTTATGTAAATACTGTGCGGCTCCGTAAGTTTTCTTATGTGAGCATTTCCGATTAAATTAATCATAGGTTCTCTTGTGGTTAATTTAATTGAGATTTTTGGATACAAATTCATATTCTTATGTGATTTATTATGTCCAAATAAATCCTTCTTTTCTTGTGAAAGTAAGGTCGCTCTTGTTGTTCTTCCGGGAATGAAATTTTAATGGGGGAGAGTTCTTAATTTAACTTGTGCTTAATTGCCAAATCTTTGTGGGGAGTGCGGCCGTGGAATATTATAGGGGTTAGCTTGTATCTTTATAAACTCCTTGATGAATGCATTTAGTTTCGCCTATATGATTGCATCTAAAAAAGTTGATATGTACTTTCTTTTGGTCATGAAGTGTCTCTATGGAAATTTCATTAGGATCCCACTAGTTTTCGTACCTTTGCCAATTTTATTAACAAAAAGGGGGAGAATTAATGTGTAGTTCACACTACAAATACATATGGTTTACGTATCATTATGTAAGGGGGGGTGGTTTTCATGTGAGATGAAGTATTGACTAAGGGGGAGTGATACATATCACCATAATATATTTTTCGAAGTTGTGATACAATTGAACTTTGATGCTGTGAAATTATACTATGACACTGTATAACAATGATTGAGAGCTATTTTTTTCTCATTGTTATGGCTACGGATCTTCAACAACAATGATGATGCATTGAATATCTTTGGAATCACTGGAGTACTTGGAAGTGACAAAGATTTCGACTAATGTTGAAGAACCAAGGAGATCAACATGTGGATGAGAAGCTGCAAAGTTTATTTATATTGTATTCCATATGTATTGATAGTTTTGTCACTAAAATTGACAAAGGGGGAGATTGTTAGAGCACTGATCGGTCAAAATCGCAAGCGTTGCTATCTCAAGCTTGTTTGTCAAGTTTAGTTGCCAAAACTATAAGTCTTGATTTATAGTCTACTTATAGCTAAGTCTCGGACTAGGATAGAAAGTGTAGTTGAGCTCTAGACTCCACGGTGTTCATCATGCAAAGACGAAGAACTACTCAAGGAATTGGTGGAACTTCATCGACAAAAAGGTATGTGGATACTTGAACTTATCTATCACTCAAAAGTCTATCTACTTTATCTCCTATCTTGAGACAAAAGTCGTATTGCTACATAGACTTCGATTATACACATTTGCTATTTCGAGCCGAGTTTATCTCGCTTATCTATTTCTCGAAATATGTGTTGGTAAGCTTTCGCTTTGGCCAAGTTCATCTTTACTAGTGACGAAAGTCATGATGGTTATTTCAATTACTTGAAAATCGCTTTGATGAAAAATAGTTTGTGAATAACAACTATATAACATCCTCTAAGAATGTTTCAATGATTGAAATGAGAGTTTAGAATATATAACCATGTTTGGATATAAACATTGTATGTGAATTCATACTTGTGTAAGTCCAAAATCCTTGAACCAAAGTATGCGTACATTGCTGCTCAGGATGACCGGAACTAAGTCCGCGTACCTGTACGCCTACGGTCGGAAGTTCACATCCCGTGAATTTCTGCTGGAGTTTGTGAACTGAAAACAAGCTCAGTCCGGGTACTTAAGTATGTGTACAGGTATGCGTACTTAAGTGGGTTATTTTCTAAAAATAGTTTAATTCGTGAACTAAGACATTTATAAATTAAGGAATGCAATCTTTGCAAATCGTGGATATAGTGTTCATGAATCGATTCGAGTGAATAAAAACTATTTTTGCTTCGATTGTGTCTTGTATACTTCTATGAGATCTAAGCAATTGAACAACTCTCTAACTAGTTCTTTTGAGTCATTTGAACTAGTTATGGTGAAGAAGAATAAGGTTGATATGAAAGTGCTCATATGGTTAACCATTGGTTAACTACTGTTGAACCGACGACTTGTACACGTTTAGGTACGATTACTCAAACCTAATGAAGTTACATTTCATGTGTGTGTAACAAGCTAAGTTTGATCTAACGGTTGAAAGATATTAGCTTGAATCTAATCAGGTTTTCATCTAAAGGTGAATATTAAATGCTTTGTTACCAAGGTAACTTAGATTGCAAACCCTGATTTGGAGACTATATAAAGGAGAACTCTAGCAACTGGGAAACCTAATCCCCACACCTCCAGTATGATACTAGTTGTATAAGCTATAGTCGATTCTCCTTTAACCTTAGGTTTCTATCGAGACCCTGTAGGTTAACAACTTAAAGACTTCATTGGGATTGTGAAGCCAGACCCAACTATTTTCTCTATAGTTACGTGATCTGATCTTGCTGTTTCTATCGTGATTGAGTGCAATCGTAAGATTGGATTGAGATTAATGTCTCCGATAGGCAAGATAGAAAAGTAGTTACAAACATCTTCGTCTCAATGTTTGTGATTCCACAATATCTTGTTTCGCTAGTCGATTAAGATTATTGTGAGGTGATTGATATTTCTAGGTCAGTTCTTCGGAATATAAGTCCTAGTATATCAATTGGTACATGTTCACCTTGATTTATCAAAATACGGAACAAAACTCGTAGGTATTTCGTGGGAGACATATTTATCTATTCCTCGTAGACTTTTCTCGTGTGATACAAATTTGTTTATTAAAGTCTCGACTTTGGGTCGTAGCAACTCTTAGTTGTGGGTCGATCAGCTAAGGGAATCCAGCATGTAGTATCCTCCTAGGATCAGAGACGTAAAGGAGCGAACGTACCTTAGATCAGTGTGAGATTGATTGGGGTTCAACTACAGTCCAGACCGAAGTTAGTTTGTAGTAGGCTAGTGTCTGTAGCGGCTTAATACAGTGTGTGTTCAATCTGGACTAGGTCCCGGGGTTTTTATGCATTTGCGGTTTCCTCGTTAACAAAACTTCTGGTGTTTGTGTTATTTTTTTTCCGCATTATATTTCGTTATATAATTAAAATATCACAGGTTGTGTGTTGAATCGATCAATTGGTAAATCCAACCTTTGGTTGTTGATTGATCCTTGAACATTGGTCTTTGGTACTGTTCAAGTTAATTTCTCTTGTATTCAATCGTGCTCACAAATTTCTATTTGTTTGATAAGGATTGAATCGAGAAATTGAGATATAACTCTTTGATATACTTTTTATTAAGATTGAGTCTGGCTGTCTAGTGGATTCTCTTAAAAGTATATTGGAGTTAGTCCATACATATTGCTAAGAGAAATATTGGGTGAGGTTGTGGTACCCCCACTTTTTCAACTAGTATCACATAGGAGGTATGGGGATTAGGTTTCCCAGTTGCTAGAGTTCTCCTTTATATAGATTTCAAATCAGGGTTGGCAATCTAAGTTACCTTGGTAACAAATAGTTTAAAAATTAGGGTTCTCCTTTATGTGTACAGGTATGCGTACTTAAGTGGGTTATTTTCTAAAAATAGTTTAATTCGTGAACTAAGACATTTATAAATTAAGGAATGCAATCTTTGCAAATCGTGGATATAGTGTTCATGAATCGATTCGAGTGAATCAAAACTATTTTTGCTTCGATTGTGTCTTGTATACTTCTATGAGATCTAAGCAATTGAACAACTCTCTAACTAGTTCTTTTGAGTCATTTGAACTAGTTATGGTGAAGAAGAATAAGGTTGATATGAAAGTGCTCATATGGCTAACCATTGGTTAACTACTGTTGAACCGACGACTTGTACACGTTTAGGTACGGTTACTCAAACCTAAATGAAGTTACATTTCATGTGTGTGTAACAAGCTAAGTTCGATCTAACGGTTGAAAGATATTAGCTTGAATCTAATCAGGTTTTCATCTAAAGGTGAATATTAAATGCTTTGTTACCAAGGTAACTTAGATTGCAAACCCTGATTTGGAGACTATATAAAGGAGAACTCTAGCAACTCGAAACCTAATCCCCACACCTCCCCTGTGATACTAGTTGTATAAGCTATAGTCGATTCTCCTTTAACCTTAGGTTTCTATCGAGACCACGTAGGTTAACAACTTAAAGACTTCATTGGGATTGTGAAGCCGGACTCCAACTATTTTCTCTATAGTTATGTGATCTCGATCTTGTCAAGTTTCTATCGTGATTTGAGTGCAATCGTAAGATTGGATTGAGATTAATGTCTCCGATAGGCAAGATAGAAAAGTAGTCACAAACATCTTCGTCTCATTGTTTGTGATTCCACAATATCTTGTTTCGCTAGTCGATTAAGATTATCGAGGTGATTGATATTTCTAGGTCGTTCTTCGAATATAAGTCCCAAGATATCAATTGGTACATGTTCACCTTGATTCATCAAAATACTAACAAAACTCGTAGGTATTTCGTGGGAGACAGATTTATCTATTCCCGTAGACTTTTCTTATACAAATTTGTTTATTAAAGTCTTTGACTTTGGTCGTAGCAACTCTTAGTTGTGGGTCGATCAGCCTAAGGGAATCCAAGTCGTAGTATCCCCGCTAGGATCGTAGACGTAAGGAGCGTAATCGTACCTTAGATCGCTGTGAGATTGATTGGGGTTCAACTACAGTCCCACCGGGTTAGTTTGTAGTAGGCTAGTGTCTCAGAAGCGGCTAATACAAGTGTGTGTTCAATCTGACTAGGTCCTGGGTTTTTATGCATTTGCGGTTTCCTCGTTAACAAAACTTCTCCGTGTTTGTGTTATTTTTTTCGCATTATATTTTGTTATATAATTGAAATATCACAAAGTTGTGTGTTGAATCGATCAATTGGTAAATCCAACCTTTGGTTGTTGATTGAAATTGATTGATCCTTGAACATTGGTCTTTGGTACCGTTCAAGTTAATTTCTCTTGTATTCAATCAGGCTCACAAATTTCTATTTGTTTGAGTAAGGATTGAATCGATAAATTGAGATATAAATCTTTGATCTACTTTTTATTAAGATTGAGTCTGGTTGTCTAGTTGATTCTCTTAAAAGTATATTGGAGTTAGTCCATACATATTGCTAAGA